>CABFWB010006642.1:1291-31365 GCA_902151455.1 Timema bartmani
GGGGGGGGGGGGGGGGCCTTCAGACCCCAAAGCTCCCCCCGTGGGTGCGCCCCCTGATTGTACTACAGTAAGTGTATAATAATGAATCAATCTATGAGTATCAAATTTCGAGGAGTGTCCCCCTGTTTCTACATTGTTGGCTTCAAATTGTGATAGTGATACTATATCTCCGGAACTGGTTGCAATAGTTTCATTGGTTCTATCTTGATGTTGCAGTAAATTGAAATCGTCAGCACCTGCGATACATATTAAAAAAACTTTATTGAAGTATAAGCGATCTATAAAAAAATAATTTTTATTTGAAACTAGAAATCAGAATTTTATTATTAGACTTTCTCTAGGCTTGTATATGTAAAAGAATAATTTTAGTGACCAATTTAAAAGGAATTATCTTTCTAAGAGATGAAAATAATGTATTGATCAGTTCTAATTCATTGTTATAACCTACCAGGACATTGTTCTTTTGATGGTTTCTGCTTGGCTTTGAAGAAGGTTGTTGTTATCTTCCCATCATGAGATCTCTTCATTGTCCACTTCAATTCGTAATACGTAAGGTGACAGTCAAAAAACAAACGTATCTTTGTTGTCTTGATGACACACTCAAGTCACCACTCGTCACGTGAATGAGGGAATTCCAGACGGTACTTACCACCCCTTACTCTCGTCTGATCAACCCCTACCTCTCTTCTGGCTCAACAGGATTATATTTTAATTTTATTTTGTTACCTTAGAATGAACTGTGTATCTTGCTTCAACAAGATCTTTTTAGTATCTAAAGGTTTTATTATATTTGTTTGGGGGAGGGGTGGTGGTAAAAATAATACTTTTTACCCCCTACATTTCTTGGGGGGGGGGGGGGGNATTTACCCCCGTACCCCCTAGCTCCTGCGCCACTGTTACTGACAGACGAAAGGAGCCGTGTGTTCTTGTCACAGCTGTGAGATCAGGTCCAGCGCAACCTTACTTATCTATTATAGCCTATAATTTATAGGCCTAGTTTAGAGTTGGTTTGGGGAGTCACAAATGAGTTTTGAAGGGGAAAGCTTTCGTAGTATAAAACACTATTTCCACAATACAAGCGCAGTATGTGATATATTCTCACAATAAATTGTTACGTTGATGATTTACATTGAAGGAACCCGCTTGGTGATAAAATCATTTAAGGCAAGGTTCAGCAATCTACGGCCCACCAACTGATTTTATCTAGCCCACAAAATATTTGGCAAACAAACAATTTGTTCAAAACATGGACTTAATAACGAATTACTGCATGGGAAATGTAGAATTGAACTTTTTTTATTCTACTTTTTTACTTTACTTTTTTTCAAATTTGTCGAACTTTTTTTAAACCGCATATGGCCCACGATATCAAAAAGGTTGACAACCTTTGGTCTCTGGCTTCACTCTTGCACTAGACTGGACTGGCGTTGACAGGGATATTACGGTTCGATTCCAGTTGGGTGCACTAAGGGTGATTTCCCTAAACGTTTTCAACTCTCATTCCAAACAAATGTAGGTGCACTTCCTCTAGAATCAATGTGAGTGCACTTCCTCTAGAATCAACCATCTTCATCCCTAACACATTGACGTAATTAGCATAAATGCGTATAAACCGAACGGGCAGTAGACGCAGTGCTAAAAAAAACCCCAAGGCTGGTAGTAGGTACGAATATAGTGACTGTGACAAAAAGGAGCAGGTAAAAGTAACAGGTCCAGTGGTGGAGCAGGAGCAGATTGCTCCTGCTCCACTAAAGGAGCAGTTTTTCTATAGCGACGGAACCTCTCACGGCCATTCGTTCTTTATTTCAATGCGCATGTCCAATTGTACATATTTACTCGGTTGTGATTTGTAGTCCGTATAAACGAGTCCATAGAAAGTTAAAGTTGGGCAACGTCTACGGAGTAAGGACTTACGGATAAGGACTCTGTGGCCAGAGCAATCTGATATTGTGGCATCGATTTCTTACGGACCACGGATCTACGGATACGGAGTCTGTGTCAGGGCCTTAAGACTTGAAGATGGTGTAAAATCACCGAAACATGTTATAGAAGAAAAAATATGTATAAAATAAGAAGGGAATAAAACGTAGATTTAAACCTATTATCAATTATATCTATTCCTTACCAAATAAACATGAACATTATTATAAATGTTAGAGAAAATTAAAACTAATCACCTGTGCATAAGCATATTTAAATACTATGCTCTTTCTTGCTAAACTATCTATGTTTGGCGTATAAGCTTGGTTATCTCCATAGCACCCAAGAGCAGGCCGTAGGTCGTCCACAAGAATTAAAAGAATATTATTTTTTAAACTGAATGTTGTGTGGGTAAAATGTGAAATAACTAAAATTCTAATTATTACTTTGAAATAACATTCCATTGTAAAATTACACAATTTAGTTATATTTTAAACTAATAACACTATCATGGTTGGATGATTAAAATGAATAATATATATCCCAATTCTTAATTTTAAAGGATACAAAAGGTTCATTATTAATAAAGTTATTGACTCTGCACTAAAGAATAATTTTATGCTGTGCACAACATTATGATTATCATTAGAAACAAGCGCAACAACTACACTGTTTACTTCAATCAGCTGATTTCTATAAGAGATTTGTATGAGAAATTGTGAACTATGTGTATAAGGTTTTGAGCATTAAATTTAGATTTATTGAAACAATTACTAGCTCAGCGATTTAAAATTATGATAATTAATTTTTGTATATATGCTTCATTAATATTTAAAATAAAATTTAGTATTATTTTATTGCGTTTCAAATACTATTTGTTTTAAAGATACATGTAACATTTTCGTACCTAAAGAAGTTGTGACGTCATATTTTGCTTTGTGATGCTACAGCTGTCATAATGACGCAGTGGCAATAAAGAGCTGTTTTCATCATGAACGTCTTCTTTATGTCAATAGTAAGTTAATATTTGATTTTATGATACATACAACTCCACCTAGAGATTATTTAGCAAATATTTACCTATGGACTTGAAACTGTTGACTTTTTAAACCTTTAGGTTTGTCTTTATTTTATGATAGATCATTGCCTTTGTGTTGAAATCAATTCTATTTTTACTTCGCTGTATTTTTTTTATGTTACTTAAGATCGGGCACAATATAATATATTATCATGGATTTTATTTTCTGTCATAGTTTTTTTTCTAATTAGTAGTAATACTATTCCATTCCAAAAAAGAGTATCTGCTAACTTGATAACTTGATTTCAAAGGTGGTAAATGGCTGACCTACCTTAATAAATTGTCACCTTGAATATTAACTTAATTCACTCTGTAATGTTAGTAAATATATGAGCAGTAAGTGATGAATATATCCTTTCAGCAAGAAAATGTCTGCTGAATCCCCTCGCAAGTCAATTCGTCATGGGGGTTATATTGTACCACCTCAACCTGTGAGTGACCGGTCCATAATAGAAAATGTAGCAGGATTCATCAATGAAGTTGTTCCTCAGGTACATACATTAATTATTTCTGCACAATTTTAAAAACTCATTATATTAACTTCCCTCACTTCTATTTATATTAAAATCTTTTCATTAATAATATTAATTAGGTTCTCAGAATGTGTGTATTTTATAAATAAACATAGATTTCTTTTTTTTAAAAGTCCATTAATTAACTAAAACTGTTGCATTTTTAGTAAAGGTTTGGTTGTACCCTCACACCTTCTTTTGGAAATAAAGGCTTATGTTTACCAAAAAAACTGCCACACCTATGTTATTAATCATAATTATCCCAGGTATTAAGATTGTAGGTTCATTGAACTAGACATTATCTAACAAACTTTTGAGTCGAATAAAATATATAATTCACATTTTAAAACCATTCACACATTAGGGCCTATGGCCTATTCATCAGTGACAAAATGTATTTTACTCAGGCGGTATCCGAATAGTCCAAGGCTCCCAAGTCTGAGTTTTAGACTTGACGCAGTCTTGATGATTTTACAGTTCTCGCGCTGTTCATAGCGAAGACTGCATCAAACTATTCAAACGCCAACAACCTTATTTAAAATGGCGGAAAACGTAAGTCACTGCTCTAGCAAACGAATCGATAATACTAAAACAATTGCCAGTCAAACCCCGCAACCGACACCGCGAGAACAGTGCATGGCTGGTAGCCTTCGTATCCATCGTGACCAAGACCTCAAGAAGACTGCATAGGTATCGTTCGCGACTATTCAGACATATCTACACTTGGTCACGTGATTGCCAATGCAGCTATCAAGGGCACAATTCAAGGCGATGCCGCAAATGTAAACTATTCGGATACAGCCTCATGCTAACTTAACCAAACCTTTTATTATTTTAGACAAAGAAGATTAGGTTAGGGGTAGCTAGCTAGCCTATAATTCAACATACAAACTTATATTTTAAAACTATTTAATTTAAAAAATTAAATATGAAAATATTGTTTGTAAGATTAATTTATGAACATGTTGATAGGCTTATTTGGATTGACTTCTTTGAGCCCTACCTAGTTCGTAGGTTGAAGCGTTCCATAAAATATTGAAGAATATGGCGGAAAGCTTGGCCTATACTTTAGAGTAGGTTTGATCAAACTAATTACTGTATCTTACTCAAGTGTTTTAGTGTGTTAATTTGTGATTAATAAAACTTTCTCGTTGCCCCTAGAGTTTTTTTCATCATAAGTCCTTTTACCAAAAGCATACCTGTAAGCATAATAAACCCAAAGTAAATATTTTTCATTTAGGCTACATAATTTTTAGTACCTTCATTTACATGTCTTTATTATATCATGTATGTATTAGATGAACACCACTACCACTCTTATTTATTTGTTTTAAGGTATTTAAGCCTTATGGTTTTCAAATGTACACAGTGAAAGAATGGTATGGGTTGATAATATATATGATTGTCATTTATTAGCCTAAAAACCATAAACAGTAAAAACAAAACCACCGTTTTTTCTTTAAAATGTCGTTTTTAAAGTGATTTAACTCAAGACAACTGTCTATATTTTAAGCCATTATATCTAACTTTATAAATATGTCTTGATATGTTTTTGTTGTGGATAGAGCTATGCTAGTGTCCCACAAGGTGAAAGTAAGGAGGTCATCACTTGGGCAAGGTTTGAATATGGTGATATAAATGACCCAGCGCTCTACCCAGATATCTCCGATGACCACAGTGAAACACCGCCTCTACTGCTCGTGCTGGGATACGGAACTGGGGTTCAGGTTAGTTTTGTCAGTTCATATCTTAACAACATTAAGTTAATCATCTTTAAATTATTATTGTTTATGTAAGTAGTTTTATTTTTTTATTAGATTTTTGAATTATTGTTTTAATTGGGTTGTAAAACAAACACACACACACACGGGGCGGTGTGTGTTCTGATCAAGTATTTTCATTATTTAGGCCCTACTTATGATCTTCCAATTAGCATCATCAGGACTGGCTCTGCAACTTATTGAAAACTGTGTCGCAACTTGACAGGATCTAATCCAAAGTTTTTCAGATTTGTATGACATTTCAACAATCTTGACACGTCAAATAACTTTTTTTATACATACTACTTGATTAAGAGCATTATAAAATAATAGGTAGGCTATTCTAAATAAGGAGGCAACTTTATGCATATGATAGCCATGAACAGAGTCAAACCTTATCTAACTATTTAAGTTATTATGTAAACAATTAAAACTCCATGGTGTGAGCCCACACTCGAGTTATACTGATCGAGCGACCACCACCGTTAGCGATGATAATGCCAACATTGCAGATATATGGTGTCGTGGTCAGCACAACGAGCTTTTTGGCCGTTATTCTCAGTTTTCTAAACTGATGCTGCTGCTACTAAATTCATGTAGCTCCTCATTTGTCTTCATGAGGCTGAGAATGACCCCATTACAAACCCACTGCACCACAGATAAATTTTGGAAGCAGTTTGAACTGAAACTTACTCAGAAAACTATAAAAACTTTTGAATGTGAAGTTTATCTAAAATAATCTGAGTATAGACGTAAATAAATAATACTTAGCACACTGTCAGGGAGGGAGGCACACAAGTTAATGGAATAGCCATCTAACTGTCTTATCTGCTACAGTCAGTTTTTATTTTGAGGTATTTAATGTGCACTTTCTGAGACAACTGATTATATTAGTACACGAATTATAAACTCATTGAAATCTAGACCAGGCCCATCACCCATCCTCCGGCCATTAATTTATTTCTGTGAAAGGGGAAACCCACATTTCACCAAAGATAATCTTTTTGGCCTTGCTTGTTATCAAACCCAGACTCTTAGTTTAGTAGCCAGACATCCAACCGACTGAGTTAAAGTGTCGACCTATTTTCAGTTAAATACCACAGGGACAAAAATTACGCGTCTAAATGAATTATGTACATATTTAATTTATAAAAGTGAGTTTTTCTGAACACATTTGGATTTGACATTTCTAGTTAGAAGAGAAAGAAATCTCAGATAGTATCTGGTTGCGAATGGTTAAAAACTATGACTAATATGATCATCGGCTGGAAATTAGACCTAGGGGACATTCGTTTACATTCAAAGTTCATCCAAATTGGGAACTTTGAAACTCTGAGCACACATCAATGTTAAGTGTTTACTAGAACAACATTTATTGGCCTTGACCGTGGGCTTGACTTGAAAGTAAAGTTCAGATTATGTATAACCACCTCGAGGAAATGTTGGTTCAAATTCTGTTAAGGTCATTGTTTTAGCTTTCTCAAAATATAAACGCAGGTGGGATAAAAGCTATTTCACATTCATTTGTAAGTGCAATCAATATCAGCTGTTATTGATCCCATGTTGGTTAAGTACTCATAACAATCTCTTTTATATTTCTGAAATTTTATTATGTATGGAAGAAGGTACAGGAAAGATGGATGGAAACATTATGTAAGAGACAGACAAAATATGGCTTTTACAATGAAAAGAAGAACACAGTTCGCACTTTACATTGCTGCCATTGGACAAAAAGGTATTGGCTGCCTCTTGAAGAAAATTGATTGTTACCACCAATCCCTCGAACTAGGTTTCAATCTATTGAAACTCATCAGGAAATAGTGTGAAACACGCATCTCATTTTTTAAAAGAGGAAACAAAAAAACATAACAGGGAGAAAAAGGAAATGGGTAAAGAATGATAGAACCCCTAAATGTGATGTAAGAGGCAGCCATTGCCTCTTTGTCCATTGGTGACAATGTAAAGTGTGAACTGTGTTCTTTTTCACTGTAAAGCCATTTTATGTTTGTTTACATTTATATGTTTCTATCCACCTTTCCTGTACCTCCTGCCAAGTACTTGTTACCTAATACAATATCAGTCACTATTAATCTTAGTGTGTCATATGGCTTAAAAATTGATAAGTGTTTTAATGACCATATATTTATTTTCCACTCCTCGCTACTTGTCGAGGGAATACACACATTTACTTACTTTATGGCACAAGGAGCTCATAAGTTCATTGCCACAATTACAAAAGTACTCCACCATTCTCTATCCCGAGCTAATATTATCCAGTCCACCTCATTACGCCCAATCTCTTTCAGGTACCACCAAATATTTTACCCCAGGAAAAACCATAACACATTTCTGAGTGTTTTTTGATGTTAATTTTTTACAGTGACAGCTCAGCCCCTAAGCTAGAGGACCACTTATATTGGTTGCTTGTGACTACTTATTCAATATATTTGCTGCTACCCTTCATATCCAAAGGCCACAACCTCTACCCACAACCTTAGGATCCGCTGTATCATGGGAATAGAGACATACAAGGCAGGGTTATATATATGAATTTACAAATTATAATTGCATTTATGGCAAGTGTGTATATTTTTGCAGGTGTGGGCTATTCCTGCAAGTGGCGAGTCCACTGAGGTTTTGTCATGGCGGCAAGGCATGGTGCGGATGCTGCGCATTCTGCCTACCCCAACAGTCACCACCACAGACTCATACTCTCACAAACGGCCGCTCATAGCTCTTTGCGACGGAACAGGCCCTGGTCCTCAGTTCTGCTCTCTTAGTTTTATATCTTTACGCACAGGAGACCAGGTGGGTTTTCCCCAGTCAACATACATGGGACAAGTAATGAATATACTCAATGCACTATTGACTTTTTCAAACTCTTGATTTTTTTTAAAAAAACATATAATTTATAATATTAGTTTTCTTTGTTTTTAGTCATACCATTTAAAAGGTCTAAGTAAAAGTAATAATATATTCTTATCCCATCCATCGTGATTAAAGTAGAAACTTGATATGTATATTATGCTTATAGTTTTAATATACTTACAAGCTACAGCAAACACTACCATAAATAAACAAATTATTCCCCTTCTCGTCTATTTACTTTTTACTAGCTACCTGTTAATCTTTTATAACATATTTAAGGATGCCAAACTGGCAAGACTGTAGAAAGTCGAGAGAAAATAAAACTGCCTTATTTACAGTCTTAACAAAATAAGAACATAATAGTATATAGCGTGTCGTTAACATTTTAATGTTAAAATAGGGACAGTCAATAGTGTGTTGATATATGTTGAGTGAGTGTCGAACTAACAAATTATCCTAGGCCTATAGTTAACCTTTTCCCTGCTGCACTCTAGTTATTTTGAGCGCACTATATCAGTCCTACGGTGCTGCGCTAGAGTTATCTCGAGCCAAATTTGTTGCTTGAATATATTTGATTTGCTTCAAATCCATTCTAAATGCTTCTGTCAACTAACCACCATTAGATAAACTACAGTTACTACTTTTTTTTATAACAGCAGCACAACAAGTACGTTTAAATTATGTTGAAATATTCATTCAACCTGTTGTTGTAGAGAATGGCGGGTGTTTACAAATGAAAGTTGTCTCCCGAAGATATTGTCAATATTCTTGAGGAAACTGAGTCTGACCATAGCTTAGATAGGTTTGACAGTGAGAATGATATTATCGGTGATGTGTCGGGAAGTGATAGTGGTGTTCAGCTTCAACCTGAAAGGAATCATACAAATAAAAGAACCCCTGTTTTGCAGTTTTCATGGTCAAATGACGCATTTTAACCGGTTGTTCACCCATTTGATTCACAGAACTCGGGTATGTTGGCACCAAATTTGAATGCAGACTCACCATAATTGTCTTATTTTGAGCTATTTGTGAATAAAGATATTTTATCTAAAAGATAAGACAAAACAAACATATTTTACAAGCAGACATGTGAGGCCAACTCCCCCAACTCCATATACTAGGTTGAGAAAGTGGGTCGACACAAACTATAAGGAAACTTGTTTTTATTGCCACAACACTGTTGATGGTTGAAAACAAACATTTATCAATTCCAGAATATTGGTCAAGTGATCCCATTCTTCATGCTTCCATATTTCAAAACCAATCGTGTTTTTACACAGGGAATCCTGTGAAACTGCTGTTTCTATTAAGTCATCACTGAAAAAGTCAAGAAATTATGGAACCCATTTTTTCTCAACATTATAATCTCAGATGTGGAGAATTGTCACTAAGCCCTATTTCAAGTCCATGTCCAGAACTTATTTTTTCAAAATATAATATAATTGCTAGACAGATCGAACTTAAATTATACAACATATATATTCATTGTATGTTTTTCAGGTTAAAAATATCAAATTCAAGAACCCTGTCAGTGATGTTCTTGCCAACCGTCGGTCGGTTGTCGTCACTTTCCCAGAACGTATCGCCGTTTTTGATGCATCCACACTTGAGGATCGGCTGACGGTGACCACGTGCTACCCTTGCCCAGGACCTAATCCCAACCCCGTGGCTCTAGGCAACCGTTGGTTGGCGTACTCGGAGCGAAGACTCGTCCCATCCCGTCGATCTTCAGGCGGCACAGAGGGAGAGGGGGTGCAGTCGTACACTGCAACTGTTCTGCACGTCGCCAAGTCCTTTGGAAAGGTAAGTTATGTTTCCCTTTATATTCTGGGCTAAACACTTATAGCTAACTGTTTTAATTTAAGATTATTATTAATTTACATACTTACGTTTGTATATATTATAGGCAGCTTAGTCTTACTTAATTATTTGACAAACAAAATGCCAGACCTTAATTTGTTAATTTTCCACTAAGTAATTAAGAGCAAACCAATTTTACAGACATAGTTTTTTAGATTTACCAGCATTCAAACACCACATCTTTAAATCTGTTGTCATACTTCTTTATTCTTATTGCATTCAATTCAAAATGTTTTTATTTTGAAATAATATGAATTTAATTATTTTTTCTTAATAACCTGCCCAAAGACTCATTCTTTGAATTAAAGTCGACACTCATGGAACATTTAAAATATTTTAGTCCAATTCTACTGTGACTATTAGATTTTATTTATTTCTATACCATTCTTGAGATAAAATACTCGGTATAAACTTGAATGAGTGAATTATGACTAAATTTATATGCATGGAAACACTTTTTACAAATACTAGGTAGAAATATTTTTGATCAAATTTTTATTTTAATTAAACATTTTTTGGGTGGTAAGCTTAAAAAAACTTTATTTTGGTTTAAAAATAATTTCACCTTTGACCTCACTTGGGAAAAATGCTGGCTTTGAAAATTAATTACAATGCTTTCTCTATAAAAAAATACTGACAACTAAAATACTCATTCATGCTCAATTATTGCAATTCTGATCTGTTTTGTATATTACGAATTGATATCTGTTTGGAAAAATTTGAAGTGATTAAATTGCATCTTATTCTAATAACTTGCTTTATCAGCTTAGAATGAAATATTTCAAACATTTGTACAATACAATATTTTTAAGCCTAAAATAAAAATATTTTAACGTTGTTTTAGCGTGTAAAATGATTTCATACATTCCATTTGGTTTACACTTCAAATTGAAAAAGTGGACTCAGCACATCAATAACATCTTTAAATTACGCGCCATTCGTGTTGAGCCAGACCGCTGAGGACGGGGAGATCGAGGTTCGAATCTCGGTCGGGTGAACTGGGGGTGGTTTTTCCTAAATGGTTTTCCACTCTCCCTCCACGCAAATGCGGGTTCACTTCCTCTAAATTCAACCACCTCAATTCCTAATCCATTAGCGTAATTAGTACTTATGCGTATAATCCGAACAGATAGTAAGACGCGCTGCTAAATAATAATAAAAAAAAATCTTTAAATTATTAGTTTTAAATATTGTTTTGGGGGACATAGCTATGTGTAGTTTTTAAGGAAAATATAGAAAATGATTGAAGCCTTTATTTTCCTTTTTTTAAACATATTTGCTTTTTTTATAACATATCATGTTTATATAATATATATGTTAGATAAAGCTGGAGTTGTTATTTCAGGGGTTGCGAGAGCTCGGTGAGACTGTCGCTACAAGTCTGACTGGAGGCGTGGGAGGAATGACTGCACAAAGGGGAATGACAGGAGCAGGTAGTTGTGTCATGACTGGTCCGCAAGGCGGCCCTATCAATTGCTCCAACAGTGATGCTGCTATACAACCAGGCATTGTCACCATCCTTGACACACAGGTATGATCACACCTTTGGTTTACTGTGGAGTCACACATTTGTCTGGATATAATCATGTGACAAACTCTGAACCACTCACAATAATTCAGTGTAAATCACTTTTTAGCTCAACTAGTTTCAGCTTGGTCCACTCTTCTTTAAAAGCTCTACCTGGGAGACACAATAAAAGTACAAAACCAACTGACTCGAATCAGTGTGCGTGTGCTGTAGAGCTAAAGACAAGCAGACAGCTTTATTGGCTGTTATGGAGAGATTTGAAATAATGGGAAGTGTGTGTTGATGTATTGCATTTTATCACATCACACTACTACAATTGGAAAACATCATTCATGACAATAATCTATCTAAAAAATATCTTTATTCACTAAAAAATAACATTTGTTGATAATCAGCTATTTTGAGCTTGTGTTGAAAAGCTTCTTGCATCAAAGTATGTTTCTACTAGTGTGTGAATTTATGTGCCAATCAAGAAAATTCTATTTTTGGCGGATATATGAATCAAACTATGTAAAAAGGATCACTAAGACAGCAAGGACAAGTTTTGGCAGTTATAAAAGATGATAAATATCTACCACTCTATATTAATACACCAAACCATGTTGTCTACCTCACTCTCTTTTAGTAAAAATACTAGGTTTACAGAGATGGGCCTCAATAATAGTCATGATCAGTAGTGTGCTTTAGACATGGTTCATTCACTTCTCAAGGACTTTGGTTCAAAGTAAAGTCTTTATATGGACCTTGGTGGTCTTGGGGTAAATTGTTTATCTCAGGACCCGATGATTGTTGATTCAAACCCAACAAGGGTCTACACATTGTTCTTGAGTGATAAAAATCTTTAGCACAACTTCCTTTGAAGTGGAATTAAAACATTTGGTCCCATGTTGATTGTGGCATGTAAAATAACCCTGGAAGGTATGGGAAAATGCCTTTCCCAGCAAAATCAGTAGGCTCTTTCGCTCTTGCTCATAGAAACTCTTATGTGATGTTAAAATCATCTGGTTAAAAAAGTTCACGCTAAATACCTTAAATAAATAAATAATAACAAAAGTATTTGGAATCTATTCCCAAAAAGGTATAAACTAGAGAAATGTCTTTCTGATCTAAAAAATCCTTAAGGATATTCAAAATTCTAGTGTTTGAAAAAATTTCCAATTTTTAGATTTATAAAATGTATTTAAAATTTTGTATCTGAATTTTCTCTCTAATAACTATGATGCTTACTAGTGACTTAGGCCAACATAATTTAGGACATATCTAACAAACCAGGCCTCCCCTCACCCTCAGACGATCAATTTACCACCTATCTGATCGTGAATTCACATTATAACAAACAATATGTTAGCATGGTGAAATGCCAAGTGATGGTAATGACAAGGAAAAGGACAAGACATAGTAAAGTTATGAAGTGGAATGGAGTAGAGCTGAGAAAAGTAAAGAATGTAAAATATCTTTGAAGCATGATTGAGGTGAACGTCGGAGGTAGAGGGGATCTAATAAGAAGAGGGCAGCAGAAAGAGTTGTTATATAGGTGTGTAAAGGGGCCCGTAAACTATCATTTAAACTTACCGATTTTACAGTGCGATGTAATACCTGAAGGAAAAACTGTGTGGACTGCGCAGTTTGTAAAGATAATAACCCAGACTTCACAACTGAGCAAATGGATGCTCTTTTCCAGAGAGAACTGTGCAGTTTGTAAAGATAATAACCCAGGCTTTACAACTGAGCAAATTGATGCTCTTTTCCACAGAGAATTGTGCAGTTTGTAAAGATAATAACCCAGGCTTCAGAACTGAGCAAATGGATGCTCTTTTCCACAGAGAATTGTGCAGTTTGTAAAGATAATAACCCAGGCTTCACAACTGAGCAAATGGATGCTCTTTTCCACAGAGAATTGTGCAGTTTGTAAAGATAATAACCCAGGCTTCACAACTGAGCAAATGGATGCTCTTTTCCACAGAGAATTGTGCAGTTTGTAAAGATAATAACCCAGGCTTCACAACTGAGCAAATGGATGCTCTTTTCCACAGAGAATTGTGCAGTTTGTAAAGATAATAACCCAGGCTTCACAACTGAGCAAATGGATGCTCTTTTCCACAGAGAATTGTGCAGTTTGTAAAGATAATAACCCAGGCTTCACAACTGAGCAAATGGATGCTCTTTTCCACAGAGAATTGTGCAGTTTGTAAAGATAATAACCCAGGCTTCACAACTGAGCAAATGGATGCTCTTTTCCACAGAGAATTGTGCAGTTTGTAAAGATAATAACCCAGGCTTCACAACTGAGCAAATGGATGCTCTTTTCCACAGAGAATTGTGCAGTTTGTAAAGATAATAACCCAGGCTTCACAACTGAGCAAATGGATGCTCTTTTCCACAGAGAATTGTGCAGTTTGTAAAGATAATAACCCAGGCTTCACAACTGAGCAAATGGATGCTCTTTTCCACAGAGAACTGTGCAGTTTGTAAAGATAATAACCCAGGCTTCACAACTGAGCAAATGGATGCTCTTTTCCACAGAGAATTGTGCAGTTTGTAAAGATAATAACCCAGGCTTCACAACTGAGCAAATGGATGCTCTTTTCCACAGAGAATTGTGCAGTTTGTAAAGATAATAACCCAGGCTTCACAACTGAGCAAATGGATGCTCTTTTCCACAGAGAACTGTGCAGTTTGTAAAGATAATAACCCAGGCTTCACAACTGAGCAAATGGATGCTCTTTTCCACAGAGAATTGTGCAGTTTGTAAAGATAATAACCCAGGCTTCACAACTGAGCAAATGGATGCTCTTTTCCACAGAGAACTGTGCAGTTTGTAAAGATAATAACCCAGGCTTCACAACTGAGCAAATGGATGCTCTTTTCCACAGAGAATTGTGCAGTTTGTAAAGATAATAACCCAGGCTTCACAACTGAGCAAATGGATGCTCTTTTCCACAGAGAACTGTGCAGTTTGTAAAGATAATAACCCAGGCTTCACAACTGAGCAAATGGATGCTCTTTTCCACAGAGAATTGTGCAGTTTGTAAAGATAATAACCCAGGCTTCACAACTGAGCAAATGGATGCTCTTTTCCACAGAGAATTGTGCAGTTTGTAAAGATAATAACCCAGGCTTCACAACTGAGCAAATGGATGCTCTTTTCCACAGAGAACTGTGCAGTTTGTAAAGATAATAACCCAGGCTTCACAACTGAGCAAATGGATGCTCTTTTCCACAGAGAACTGTGCAGTTTGTAAAGATAATAACCCAGGCTTCACAACTGAGCAAATGGATGCTCTTTTCCACAGAGAACTGCGCAGTAAACTCTGGGAATCCCACAGTTCCATCAGTTACCTGCCAATACCACGATGGCAACATCTCATGTGAACAAACCTTCCAAAAGAGAGGTGGCCCTACCTTTTAATAAAGCTTGCCGATCTTTTCCTGAACTTTGGGATATTGAAAATATGAATTACGGCAACAGAGATAGACAGAGCCAACAGAACTAGCAACAGAGTTAGCTTATGACAACCTTG
The DNA here is from genome assembly GCA_902151455.1 of Timema bartmani. Lineage (NCBI taxonomy): Eukaryota > Metazoa > Arthropoda > Insecta > Phasmatodea > Timematidae > Timema > Timema bartmani. The sequence continues at coordinate 16,339 of CABFWB010006642.1, forward strand.
TTGAGAAACTGAAAGTGCTAGACTCAGATTTTTATCGAGAAAGCGTTGCCACTTGGTATGGTGAATATTCAAAGTCTTCAAGCGGTAGTGTACAAAGCTACTCGCAAAACACAACACAACATTTTACTATGATGAAAATAATTATACAAGTATCAATGATTGTAACATTCATAAATCTTGAAAATATTTTGTCATAATCAAACATTCTTACTATTGTTGTGACATATAATGTGGCCTTTTATTTATGAAACAAGTCATTCAACACCTTTATTATCGCTGCCAAAGTTTCCATTATGGTTTTCCCTAATGCTTGGGGAGAAATTCTGATAGAAAACTTCATATAATTGAGTCTTCTTCCTGTTTCTAAGAATCTCAGAGTGGCACAAAGTTTCCATTTTGGTTAGATTGCCTGCCTCAAGCGTGTATTTTTTTCTTCTTCGAAGGTATGGTGAAACTCTAGTCAACAACATATTGAATGTATGTTCATCCATCCTCAAATAGTTTATATAATCTTCTACATCAGATTCTAACAATTATTTCTATAGATGAGTATCACAATATATATCATGTTTCAAAAACCACTTCTTGCTCCACATTCTATATTTTATTTCCTTCTTTTGTGGTAACATTATAGCCGACAATGCAGCTAGTAAATAGCAGGTGATAACCTTCTTTTTACCCACCATACTAATCACTCGCACAACAACATACATAGAACTGACGAACCTGATGGGAAAGCTGTGCTCTGCCAGACAACATTCTGTTCACTTTTCCATTCAGTTATTTTACAACGTCAAACTGCATAGTTTAACTGATAGTGTATGGGCACCCTTAGAGACCTGCTATGGAGAAGAGAAGTGCCCTTGAAGCGTAAGGAAGTGTTTTACTTGGTATACTTTGTACCCACCATTGACACACATGCAGCAGAAACATGAACATTGAATGTAAGAGAGACAAAGATATTGGACGCCAAGGGAATTAAGTTTGTGGGGAGCATGTTAGCTGTCACAAGAGTAAACAGGATAAGGAATGGAGCTATTTGGGAAAGAGTGAGAGTAGGGGTAGTACATGAGATAGTAGATTACTCAAGACTCAGATGGTATGAACATGTAATGAGGATGGAGGAGAAGAAGATGCCAAAGAGAATGATAGAGATGAGGTATGCACGGTAAAGACTGCAAGAGAGGCAAAGAAACTGATGGAAGGAGCAGATAACATAAAGTGTGCAAATGAGAGGAGAAGAATGGAGGTGATTAAAGTAGAAAGGATTGAGGAAAATGGAAGCATTTTACTAAACTGACCCAGACACAGACTTGAAACAGTTAATTATAATGTTATCATGATCTATATTTATTTTATCACCTGAAGAATTAATCCGACCGAGATCAAAATTAAAGGAAAAAAAATCACACTGATGGGGAAAAGTTAACTTCTAATGCTTATCATTTTTACAAGATTTGGACTCAAGATTCTGAATTCTTTGCCAAATTAACGATTTGGATTCACGAACAAGTGAATTTGGCCTATCGCGTGTATAAACATTTTAAATCTATGTACAATAAGGACAGTGAACATTGAATACAAGCTACATTTTTGGAGAGAAATAAAATGTTTTGAGTGAGTCAAACCTACACCATATTTATTTCTTGATAATTTTGACAGCAATTGATCCAATCATCCTGAAGAGCCAGACAATTTCCAAAATGTTCTTGCCTTCTCACCACATTGGCTTACGATTGATTGTTCATAGCTCAAATCTTTCCTACAAGAACAGGAACTAGAATTTAAAGTAATACATAATATGATTAGTTATGAAGATGATTATAGTAACATTGTTCATTCTTTGATCACTATAATATTTTTTTTAGCACCGCGTGCTACTAAACGTTCAGGTTATACATTTATGTACTAATTATGCTAGTAGTTTTAGGAATGAGGAAGGTTATATTTAGAGGAGGTGTACCACATTTGTGTGGAGGGAGAGTGGAAAACCATTTTGGAATAACCACCGTCAGTACACCTGACCAAGATCCGAATCTCGATCTCCCCAACATCGCCAATCTAGATTACTACGAGAGTAGTTCGTTTGTCAGAACATGCAGCCAACTAAGAGGGTTGTGAACATTTTTAAGTTCTTTACTTTACATCCAATACTGTTTCCATCCTATGGTGTGGGTTAATTTTTTTTATTCAATCCACGTTTTTCCACTATCGGCTTGCTAGGACTGTCATAGCTACATATGTCTTATAATCTAACTTGATACGAGTACAGTCACAACATCCAGACCCTGGGCGTTAATTTATCACTATGAAAGGGTAAACCCACATTTGTCAAATGATACATTTTTGGTTATGCCGGGAATCAAACCCTGGACAGACGTGCTATTGACTGAGCTAAGGTGTCAGATTAGTAAGTTCTAAAAAATTTTAAAATTTGTGGGAACATTGTGTAGCCTCACACTGACCAATATCTCTGAATATTTTAGTGACTAGCGGGTAGTAAGTCCTTTCTGAAAGGTCTTTTTCCATACCATAATCTTATTATATAGTATCTATAGGGGATGTGACTAAAATAAATAGCTAGAAATCATGTTAATTAAGTTATATTTAGGAGAAACCAACTATTAAAATTTGTGTTTATTAAAATATTGTATACTAAGAAAAGTAGGATTTATATCTTTCATAAAACCAATAATTAATCCCTTTGATTATCATATTTACTTTAGCTATCAAGTATCATATTTAATTCTTTTAATTAACAAGCAAAGATTTTATTCCCATATTATTTATTTTAAACATTAACTTTTCAACATTAATTGTACATAGTTCTTTTGTTTTATTTTCAATAAGTGTGCACTTTATTATTAATGTAATATAACATTTGTGTTCCACCTTTATATGGAATGTATAAATTCAAGTTTTATCAGTAAATTATCTTTTAATTATATTACATTTTGTAAGATTTTTTTAAAATTCTCTTTTACATACCAATTATTATCATGCCATGTTGCCTAGTAAACAAAAATTTTGTTTAATAACTAGTTTCTTTCTACACAAATAAAACAATTGGTTGGAATTCAATTCGTGTCTTGGATGGGTAGTTTTTCACAATGTGATTTTTTATCCCCTCTAGATGAATTATAACATATTTCACTAACATTCCACTTTATATTCCTAGGGCCTATGAGAATGTAATTTCCATACATCCCAAAGGGCAGTAAAACTTAAATAAATACTTAGCACGGCGTCTTACTACCCGTTCGGATTATACACAAGTAATACTTAAAACATGAAATTGAAATATGTGGGTAACCCTAAAGGATTTGAAGGAAAATAAAACAATATTACTGGTACATTTTCCCCTTTCTTCTATAAAAATACTTTTTTAAGAAGTACTGCTAATATGCAAGTATAGCATAACGTTTGTTGTGCATAGACAACATCTCCGAGTAGTCAACGAGAAGAGCAGCGATCAGGTGATTACACCGGCCCAGTCTCTGATGTTATCGCTCATTTCGTCGCACACAGTGACCCTATCTTGGCCCTGGCATTCGATCCCTCGGGCATGCTTCTTCTCACAGCAGACAAGCGCGGCCATGACTTCCATCTGTTTCGGATCCAGCCGCATCCTGGCGGGCCTTCTCTTGCTGCTGTACATCATCTCTACACATTGCACAGGGGTGACACAACAGCCAAAGTAATGCACAGTAATATATACAAAATGTATTCATTTTTTTGAATTCCTGTAATTTTGTCATTTCAAAAATATGACAACTTGATTAAAAGCATTCTAAAATGAAATCTTTTTATATGGTTAAGTCCTTACAGCCAGATTTTGGATGTAATTTTAAATTTAGATTATATTTTTACAGTATAAAGTGTGTATTGCCCTTAATTTTAGTGACCACTTTTAAATTTATGTTTTTCCCATTGTTTTAATATTAATTATATTAATAATATTTGATATATGTTTTGGCACAACTCTATTCAGTTTTTATCACTTATTTTGTATCAGGTTCAAGATATTGCATTTGCAGCAGACAGTCGTTGGGTTGCTGTAAGCACAATGAGAGGAACCACCCATGTGTTTCCTATCACACCATATGGAGGCACAGTAGGTGTTCGAACCCATGCTACTCCCCATGTGGTAAACCGCCTTTCAAGGTTCCATCGCAGTGCCGGGCTAACTACGGATGGTCGCAACAGTCCCATCCCTTATGCTGCGTCTTCTGGCAATTATGAGACAGTTGCATTATCCCCTGCCATGCCTTATCCCAACCCTCGACTGCCTCCATATCCCCATCCCACCGTAGTTCTGCCACTTGCTCAGATACGTCAACCTTTTCCCCACTCCCTCCTCTCTACGTCCGCACCCACCTCACCAAACCTAGTGTCTCAGCAAGCATATCATCGCAACCCCTCAGTTCGTGTTCTGGGTCGGACACAATCCTCATCAGATGATTGTCTGCCAGGGGGTAGTGTCCCCCTGCAGATGACAACGTGCTTTGCTCCTCCAAGAGCGTGGTTGGTTGGTTCACCGACTGTGCCCAGAGATAGTTCTGCTAAGGCTCACAAGAGGGTAGTGGACTCATTGTTTGTCATGACATGTCATGGAAGTTTGATAGAGTATGACCTTGAGCCCAAACATGCTTCTGGTGAGTTTAATGTTGTAAAGACATTTTATAATATTTTAATATCCAATAGCTTCAACTTTAAAAAGTGCCTTTAATATCATAAACTATTTAAATAAAATATGTGGAGTTCATTAATGGGCACTGTTTTCACTAAAATTATTATTTACAAATAAACAAATCACATAATATTTTGTGTTCATTCAGGTGTAGCAAAGGAAAAAGTTTGTGATGATACATCAATTGAACTAGAGGTTCATGCAAAAGCACAATGGCTACTACTTCGTCAATCGACTGAGCTTCCACCTCCTTTGCCTGCCTCCAACCCACTGATGGCTCTGCCTGATCGCTTACTGCCTGTCACAGACACTCGACAGGACAGCTGTGATGAACGCTGGCTCTCACAGGTGGAGATTGTAACTCATGCTGGGCCACACAGGAGACTTTGGATGGGTCCACAATTCACCTTTAAAACCTACGCCACTAGCTCAGGGTACTTGCAATGTTCTCAATACCAACCAATAAAATACAATCAATCCTAGTTTAGAAACTCATTAAGGGTGTACAAAGCTATGAAAAGTTCAATTTTAACGCCTATATAACTTAAACTTTGACACTCACTATTTTCTTCTATCTTCGAAATATTCTGAAACAAACTAAAAACTTCAACGAGTTTCTCAAAGCACAAAAATCTTGACCAAAAGATAAATAACTTGACTTTTTTAGTCTTTTAAATTTATATGTATTATTTTATAATAGTAACTTTAATTTGGCTCGTGTGGAAAATTCATTTTTTCTTTCGGTCAATTACAGTACCAAACTGCCAACGTTCGGCCTTTTTTTTTTTTTAATTTTTTCAATATTCCAGGGGTGTGCGAAATCCACTATTNTTTTCAATATTCCAGGGGTGTGCGAAATCCACTATTTTAATGCGAAATGCACTTGAATCGAATATGTGAAATATTTTTAGAGCTGAATTGAAGTTTGAATATTTTTTGTTTTCATCAACATTATCATAATCCTTTCCTTTTATCCAGTTTCTGCCAGGTTGGAGCTTAAATGGTATATCTCCACCTTCGCTTTCCATCACCCCTCCACCATCCTGTTTTACTCCAAATTTTGTCTGCACACACTGTTTTTAATCAATTCTAAAAATCTCAGTCTGGCTCATCCCCAGGGTTTTTTGCCAATCATTCTCATTCTCATTTCTTGTTTTGTAAGTCTCATCTTCCTTCCTCTTAATATGTCCAAACCATCTCTGTTTATTCCTGTTCGTTCTCACATTCATCTTTTCCACCCCAGTTTCTTTCCTTACTTCCTCGTCTGTCTCTTTTTGTCTTTCTTAAAATACTTTGTAGGAATTTCATTTAAACCTCCTCTTTGTCATTGTCCAGCTCTTTGAGGCGTATGTAAGTATAGGTGTGTTGTATAATTTATACGTTTACTCTTAAAACTTCCTTGGCTTGTCTTTGTTTCAGACTAGACTCCTTAAACTTTGGTAAAAGCTGTTTCCTTTATGTATTCTTTTACTAATCTCCATACATCAGTTCACACCCCAAATACTTGAAGCTCACCACCACTTCCAGATTCTGTCCTCCAATTGTAATTCTGCCTCTTCCCATTCTTGCTTCTCTCTCCAGTACCATTGTCTGGCTCTTCCCAACAGGGATTTTAATGTCATATTTGACAATTCTTTGATTCATTTCATGCAGGTGTTCTTACACTTCATTCACATCCTCTCCCCATATCACATTATTGTCTGAATATAGTTTTATCTTCATAGTTTCATCTATGATTATTTTAATACTAGAGGTAACAGAACACTTCTCTGTCTTAACCCTGTTTCATTTCTAAACCATCCTGTTTTCCCCACTTACATCTTCACACAACTAGAACACTTGTCATACAAGGCTTTCACCAATTCGATCTAGGTATTTCCTTTCTTACCATAACTTCCCATACCTTACCTCTAGTTACACTGTTGTATGAAGGTCATCACCAATCTTTTCCACACTCCCACTGTTTCTCCATTCTTTGTCGTATTACAAAGATGGCTTCCACTGTTAATCTTTCAGAACTGGAATATCAAGATCATTGGTTTTTATTATGATTAATAAAACATATTGTGGCTATTTATATAACTTATATGCATTATATTACTTATTGTTTTATTGTTTCCAATATTTCATTTTAATATGTAATATTAAGTTACTATTAAAACTTACAAGTTCAGTTTTTTTCCCCATATGAATATTAATTTGTAATGCATACAACATCCCAGAATGGGATTAATTGATCATTGATAGAGTACACTAGCTCTCAATATTTTTATTGACAAAGCTTCATAACTGTCAAAGCTGACATTTCTTTTGAAGCCAAGTCGAATTTTCGAAACCTCGCACTTCCTTACATCATTTCCTTCTTCACTTTCCTCTAGTTTTATAACATTATCTCATTAACTGTTTCTAGCCTTTGGCCATGTCAATTTAGCAAAATGCATACATCTTCCACTTTCTTGTCATGATTCTTCCTTTACATTCTTATTGTTTCCATCCTTCGACCTAGGTCAGTTTTTTATTCAAGTCATATATTTTCTACTACCTGCTTGCTAGGCCTGTCAAAGCTTCATATGCCTTGTAAACTAACTTAAAGACTAGTCCCCGGCTGTTATTTCATCACTGTGAAAGAGTAAACTCACATTTTACCAATGATATGATAAATTTTCAACCATGCCAGGAATTGAACCCGGGACTCTTAGCTAAGTATACATACATGCTACCAACTGAGCTAAATTACCTTAATCTCCTAGTTTATAAAAGTAGAATTATGGTGTGTGGACACATTATTTTGCAAGTTTTGATTTTATATGGGGCTATGTTATCTAAGGAAGATAAAAAAAAAGAACTTAGCTTTGACTTCGGCCTAGACTTTCCTTTGCATTTTTCAAGTTTTACTTAAATTTAGCTTCATATTTAAAAAAGTAATTATAACACACCACTTTAACTCAGACAGCTAACACTTACAACCCTGAGAATTCTACTTTCATGAACAAGTCTTAAACTCGCTTTGGTGGCCGTTTGGTCTAACACGCTACTCTCCTGGTGTTGGACTGGACTGCCAATAGCGGAGATCGAGGTTCAATTCGGGGGGGTGTTCCTAAATAGTTTTCCACTTTACATCCACACAAATGTGGATGCACTGTCTCTAAATGAAGCATTCCTCTAACACACTAGTCTAATTACTACATAGGTGACCTGAACGGTTAGTAAAACGCGGTGCTGAAAAAAAGTTTTTATCAAAACTATTTCTTGGCTTATTCAAAATTATATATAGTCTTATACCAATGCAGAAAGAATGTATAGCTTGCACTATGATTAGAGACCTTGATTTGAACAAATAAAGTGAATATTGTTAATGTTAAATAAAAAGTTGGATTTCATTATTAAAAGTCAGTAAATAAAAAAAATTTTTTTTGGCTAAAAATGGTTACAAAAAATCCACCCAAACTTGAGTGGTATAGTGATATGGATAGAAAAATTACAACTAAATGCTAAATATGTGTCCTTAAGTCCCAAGCTTTACTGTCATAACAGCCAGATCAAACACATATTTTACTTATTTTTTTACTAATGGTATTTTGTGGAGGGAAATATTTGTTTATGAATTGGCAACTTTTATTTGCAATAGGAGTATTAAGAATAAAATTGTAATAATGCAGTAGGTACTCTTTTTACTGCCAATTTCAAGCAAAGAACAATGTTGTCTGCTGATAAGTAAAAAAGTTTATAGATGGGATTTTGTTTAATCTCAATAATATTTACATAAATGACATAATTGACCATTATTCACAAATGAGGGCCATTCCAAAATCAAACTCCAATTGTCAGTTAAAAAAGTCAAAAATAGCCAAAAAGATGTGTAACATATAAAACATAGATGCATTACTTTTCCACATAGCTGCCACCCAAATTCAGGCATTTTTCATACCACGGCACCATATTTTTTTATTCTTCGTCAAGAAACATCACTGCCAGTTTACCCAACAAGTTGTTTACTTAATTCATGTTAGTTGGTTTTGAAGCACTGTGTATCCAGCTAAACCTTCATATTTATGATGAGTAAGATGGTTATAGCTTGTCACAAATTCGGTCTTTAATGGGGGGGGTCGAAAAATCTCCCAGATTAACTCCTCCAGTAAAGCCTTTGTGTGAGTCGCATTGTGGGGCTGTGCATTGTCATGCAGGATTATGACGTCCTTGGTGAATATCCTGTGCCTTTTGTTTTGAAATGACAGATAAGTTTTTTTGTTTTTTTTTAAACCAGCTAATTGGAGGTTGAATTTAGAGTATCCCTTATCAAAGGTCAAATAATCAATTTTTGCGAAAAGACTAAACTTTATTTTATTTTACGTATGTATAATACATTAAAAAGTTCTACAATAAACTTTAAATACACGTTGATATTAATTTTAATATGCTAAGTAAAAGTTCATACACGTCTCACTATAGTTTTTTGTCCCTAACTATAATGTGTTGTACCTTCACCCAATCACTAAATATTAATAATTCATATTTAAATATGTTTCAGTAACTACTTTTTATATTTTTTCACAGCATACTACAATGTAGGGCAGAAACAATATATCTTTACTATTTTGATTAATAAATTTTTCAATTTAAACTTCAAATAACAACTAAAGATTCTCTACATACCCTTGAATTATTACTTTTTTTTAAACATTATCCTTAAAGATAGCCCCCATTATATGCTATACATATATGTGCTTCTCGAAATTTAACATGACTTTGCCCACTGTCTCATGTATGCTTCAACCTCCACTGTAATTCTTTCAACTTCCACTGTAATTTTTCTTTAAGCTCCTGAATGGTTTTTGGGCGAGTCACATTAACAAGACTCTTTAACACGCCTCACAAGAAAAAGTCCAGATCTGTTTTAGGTCTAGTGAGCATAGTGACCAGGTTACGTCCCCAAATTATGAAACGAGGTGCTAAAGAAAGTTTTTGTGCTGCACCTCCATTGATGATAGACCTTTCTTACCCTTGGACGTTAACGTAAGGGTATGTATACCAATAACCTATGGTTCCAGCAAGATGGGGCAACAGCCTACTCATCCAGAACATGTATGGCATGTTAAAGAATCATGTGAACATGTCATGTCAAGTTTTGAGGAATGTAATAAGGATATTGTTTTAAAAAGTGAATAATTCAAAAGTCTGTAGAAAATTGTTAATCTTTTGTTGTAATTAAAGTTTAACTCTAAACATTTAATAGTAAAAATAGTAAAGATATAGTGTTATTAAGTGTTTCAACACTTTCTGCCTCACCTATATATTACTACAGTATTTGGAATAAAACACTACTTTAAATCACAGTTGAAAGGGAAAGATACAGCCAGAAAACTTTCCTGAGGGATACTAGATTAAAAATTGTTTAGAAAAAACACTAAAAAATACATAAACATTCTTAACCTAAAAAATACCATCTGTATTAGTGAACACTCGTTTTTAAAATAGTGCTTTTCAATGTTTTATCGAAATACTTACTACTCCAGTATCACACAGGTAAGTGTGCTGGCTATCTCTCCAAATTTGAACCAATATGTTCACATTAAAAAGAATTGAACAAAAAAAAAAAGTCTGCTTTGCAGTACTAAACATATATTGTAAACATAATTTAATTTGACAAATGGTTGAAATTTCTTAATGGTTTTAATGCAGGGCTCCAGTATCCTTGCTTGAGATGGAAACTGTGGATGTTGGGGCAGGTCAGGGTTCACGACCTGCTCGCTCTAACCCAGTCAACATGCCACTTAATGCTGGGGCAAGGCCCATTGTACCTGTTCTAATAGAATCTGGATCCAGCAGTAAGTATACACTTTACTATTCATATAGATGCTTGAGAACAGACTCTAGAAATATACACGTTTATTATTTTTAAAATAATTCTGCATTATATTTTGAAAGATGTATAGGAATAAGGGTCTGACACCCTAGCTCATTCAGTAGTGTGTCTGCCTACTGAGCTAATGGTCCCCGAGTTCGATTCCCAGCATGGCCGAAAATTTATCATTGATGAAAATATAGGTCTGGTTTACCCTTTTCCGTTGATAAATTAACGGTCGGGTACTAGATGTTGTGCTTAGCCAGCCGGTAGTTTAAAATATATGACCTGAATAAAAAACTGGCCAAGTTCACAGGCTAGAAACATTAATGGATGTAAAGTAAAGTATAAGAATAATGTCCAATTGCTGGGAACGATAGTTTATAACATGGAAAATGAAACGTAAGTAAACCCACTTGTGGGAAGCTTTATAGGCACCGTGCAAAGTGTAGACAATATTTGAATTCACGACACGAGCGCACAAGACAGCCACATTTTTAAGTTATTGCAGGGAAAATCTGAGCGACATTACGTTTACCGCGATCAAATACTCGAAAATCATAAAACATAACTCACCGTTTCTCATAAACTACTTGGACAATCACAGTGATTTTTTCAGAATTTGTTATAAAAAGCTTAAAAGACATGAAGAGATCATTAAAATTCCCAAATTCCAATCGCTTTGCTTTGAAAAAATTGTTTTCTAATGAAAGAACTATAATGAGGTTTTTAGTACAGACATATTTTCACTCTGCGTAAAAGTTTTTTCATAATTGAGATTGATGGGTAGTATGAGCGTACAAAATGATCATCATGAAATGAATTTTATTTTGATATAAGATTCATTCCTCTAACACCAATACTTTTCACAGTTTATGTGTTTAGCTACAAGCTCTTCACGCACGGCAGGTTTTCAATAAACTGAAGATTGTCAGAAAGACAGGCCCGTCTTTCCGTTCCTACATTTATTTTTCCTGATCTACTATTACTAGCTTTACAACAATTGTTGTTGTTGTTATTATTATTATTATTATTATTATTATTATTATTATTATTATTATTATCATTATTATCATCATTATCATCATCATCATTATTTTAACTAGGTGACCTGGTGGTCTAGGGGTAGGGTGTCGGACTTATGTGTTGGGGGTCCGGGGCTCAATCCTCGTTCCCGGCACAGATTTATCTGGTTGCCAAACCCTTCCTTCACCTCTGACAAGATGTGTATTAATCACAACTTGTGAATGTGAGGGAGTGCCAGGCCTCCACCGTGGTTCGGATTCCACGCTAAACTGTAGGTCCTCCATTTCATCTCACAATCACCCTACATTACACATTAGCGTAAGTGTGTATAACCCGAATGGGTAGTAAGACGCGGTGCTAATAATATTATTATTATTAAATACTTTGAATCACTTTTGGTTGTGCACTCAGTTTATAATTGTTGTTCACTTTGTCCGACAATAATTCAGTTCGGTCATTAAAACGTCTACCTTCTGTGTTAAGGGTCCCGGTTCGATTCTTGACATACTATATATTAATCTTTGGTGAATTGTCAGCCTACGAACTAGATGTTAAGAATTTCATAGTACTGTATTAATTTATTCTATAAGTCGTGTGCTGATATCATAAGTGTGTTCAGAAAGTGCACATTAAATATCCTCGGTAAAAAAGTTGAAAGGAATGTAGTGCACTATATTAGATAAACCAACTCTTATAATTACTTCCATTATTAGGTCACTCTTATAATGTCCAGCCTCCCTCACTCATTGACCGATTGACGGATTGACCATTAACGGATTGATCGAAAACCTGGCGCGCATGAAGAGCTTGTAACTAAACACATCAAACTGTGAAATGTATTGGTGTTAGAGGAATGAATCTTATATCAAAATAAAATTCAGTTCATGATGATCATTTTGTACACTTATACTACCCATCTATCTCAATTAGGAAAACACTTTTACGCAGAGTGAAAATATGTCCGCGCTAAAAACCTCATTATAGTTCTTTCATTAGAAAAGAATCTTTTCAAATCAAACCAATTGGAATATGGGAATTTTTAATAACATCTTCATGTCTTTAAAGGTTTTTATAACAAATTCTTAAAAAAACAACTACTGTGATTATCCAAGTAGTTTATGAGAAACGGTGAGTTATATTTTAGGATTTTCGAGTATTTGATTGCGGTAAACATGACCCGGCTCAGATTTTCCCTGCAAGAACTTACAAAGTCATCTTGCCACCAGTACTGGCGCACATAGCCTATAGATAGTCTACTTTTCCAGTTCCTCTTTTCATATTTTTTTCACTTTATATGTATTAAAATATCACTTTAAAACGTGTATGGTGGAAAGGGACTCTATCCCATACGTTTGTGATTTTTTTTTAAATCTAAAAATAAAATAAAATATCGTTGTACTATAATCATTCATCTACTTAACAGTATCAATTAAGTTTATATAACTAAATGAATTATCAAGTAAACATATCAGATATTTAAAATTAAAATTATTTGAATATTTTTATTTTGAGAGTATACTCACATTGACTTCTATTTGTATTGGCAGGCAGCTACGAACAATCCCCCACATTGCTGGAATACAAGGGTGATGGGGGAGACTCTGATGGCTCAGCCGGCCCAGGGGAATCCCAACTCAAAGAAGATCTAGCAGATGCCATGATGGAAAGTCCAGGAATTACAACACGGGACACAGGTAAAAATAAATTAATCTACACTAGTTGGAACCCAGTGTTTATTTTCATTAGACATTGGAGTATAGGTTTTAATATTTTAACTATTAGTAGACCTCTTTCAAGGTTTATGAATTCTAATAAGAAATCACCGGGTGTGGACATACTAACTGTGGAAATTAAGGAAAACGGGGTAATAGAAGACTGGAAGGTGGGAATTTTATTGCCGATTTTAAAGAAAGGCAGGAAGAGGTGAATGAATTATTGGGGAATAATGCTGGTGTGGCACTGTACAAAATATGTGAGAAGGTATTTATAAAGAAAGTAAATAGAAGAAAGATGAGAGATGGACAACAGAGATAATAGATAGATAATAGACTTGATCTTCGCTACATAACAGCTGGTGGAAAGAAGGAATGAATTTGGTAATGGTATTTATTAATGTGGAGAAGGCATAGGTTAGTATGGATAGAAATAAAGTCTGGAAAGTGATGGAGGAGGCTGGAGTGGAAAGAGGACTTGTAATGAAAGTAAAGAGAAGTATGAAAATAGCATGAGTTGTGTTAATACAGGTAAGGGACTGACAGAGCGATTTCAAATAAAAATAGATGGTACATAACTCCGCACGGACTTTCTCACTTCGTTGTTTAAAAATGAAGAAATTTATTCAAAACACATAATATATGTTCAAAGAAATAATATACACCAGCAAACCCGAACAAAAATAGTGTTTTACTTACGTTCAATATTCTTTGACTCCCAGATTTAAATTTTATGATTTACTTTTTAAAGAATTAAAGTCCTCACTAGTATATTTGGACAAAAAAAAAAGATCAATATTGGGTCCACAAGGGTCAATACTTCGTATTAAAATTTTGACTTCCGGTTAAAATTTTCAACATTTTATTAAAGAGTGCACATCTTATGGTTATCGCATTTTTATTAAATTTCTCACTTATAAATTTAGACCAATAAAAAAGGTAAATATTGAATATTGAGTCTAAAATTATAAAGATAGACCATTGCTGTACAAACATTTCCCCTAAGAGGTTAAAGGAAAAAGAACAAACTTTTTGAGAGAATTACTTACCTACTCACTCTATGGAATTAGAGAATTATTACTTTAAAACTTTAGTAGTATCTCAGTACAATTACTGACACTCACAAAATTGTATTAATATATTTGCCAATATCTCCGAAACTATTGGTTTTATAAAGATATATTTCTGATAAAAATGTTGGTTTTAATAGTACTGCAATTTATCAATGATAAGTTATTTAGTATCTCAAATAGATGCGTAAATATGGAAATTTCCGCTTCTGTAAAGTACCATAAAAGTCATTTTCATAGGGAAATGAAAATAACCATTTTGTTTATAATCTTATCAACACCTAGATACGAATTTTAACTAAAATCGTTAGAGCCAATTTTCAGAAAATTAATTTTTTTCTCTTTTCGCCTTTTATTAAACTTCTTAATATCAGGGTTAAACAGACACACAGACAGCCGGCATTGCAAAAAAACAAACACATTTAGGGTTCGGGGGGGTCATGAACCATCAACATCCCATCATTTTGACGGTCGCAATACTTTACCTTAGTGTTCGAAAAGTTAAAAAATAAATATATTTGCGTTTATCTTGAAAATTATTGGTTTTATAAAAATATGTTTCAAATAAATATTTGTATTATAAATAGACCTACATATTTGCAGTAATAAGATAAGTAATTTCATATCTCAAATAGTTTCGTAGATATGATAAAAAAAGAGAATTTACGTATCAGACCGGAACCCTTA
>CABFWB010006643.1:16929-31365 GCA_902151455.1 Timema bartmani
GGGGGGGGGGGGGGTGTTTAACGTGCACTCTGTGAACTGAATGATTATATTAGCACACGAGAATTTCTATGAGCGAGAGTGAAAGGGCCTACCAATTTTGCTGAGAAAGGTATTTTCATATACCTACCAGGGTTCTTTTATGTACCACTATCGAAATGGGACCGACGGCTTTACTTCTCCTCCGAAGGAAATTGTCCTACAGATTTGTATCACTAAAGAAAAATCCATCAGCCCCGGCTGGGTTTGAACCCATGAACATCAAGTCCTGAGGCGAGCGCCTTACCCCTAGACTATTGATATCGACAATTTTAATACAGTAAAAGTATCAAGCACGTGTATCATGTTTACTAAGATTCAGATTAGACCCGTTTCTTCTCGCAAATTATTCACTCACTTTGTGTAATGAGCTGCGCTATGAGCACCTCCCTCTTGTTGAGTTCACGGCGCAGGTTGTTGTCCGTGCTGAGGTCGGACTGAGGCCGAGCGGTAAGCACCTGCGTTGACAGTAACTCCACCTGTTCCCGCAGAGCCCGGTTCACCTCCTGCAGCCGGCGGCAATCCTCCTGGAGGCGCATCCTGGCAGTACGTTCCAAGCGCTCACGACGCTCCGAGGACTGGACAAGTTCTTCGTGCGCGCGGTGGATCTTGCTGATCTCCTGTTCCAACTGTAAGCACAAGGCCACTTCCTCTTAGCAAGATAATTACGGTAGTTTGAACCCAACCCGCTTCAGCGGAGGCTCGCATCGCCAGGACATGTGACATTTAAAGGCGCTCAAATTGCTTGAAGATGTTCGGTTTCTTTTATACATCATAGTCATTATGAACCGAGTCAGTTTTAGTAAAATGCTTAGAACTTTCTGTCTTTCCACCTCTCTTCCTCCCTAAATCTCACGTCCATTCTTCTCTTCTCACCCGCACACTTGCCTTACCTACTCCTTCCATCTCTCCCTTGCGTCTTTACATGACAAATTTTAACACTTTGGGATCCTTTCCCTTACTATCTCCTTAAGTTTTATTTTATAAACACCGTTATAAAAATTATAATAGGGACGTGCGAGACTCAAAAATATCTCAAAAATTCAAGAAAAAAATTATCTTAATCTCGTCTCAAAAGTTTAAAAATGAATCTCGAAAATTCAAGAAGTAAAAAACAGAAAATAATGGCCCTAAGAAATTAAATTAAAAATTAAAAAACCAAACGGGGAATATATTATTTCCGATAATACCGTAGTAACCTAAAAATGGGCCACATACTTCCCCAGAAAACAGCCTTCATTAAGAAATGTTTTGGTTATAAATATTGTTTTTCAATATCAAACTTTGACAATATAAACTGTTACACTATAAAACTAAATTATAAATGGTGTTCATTGTAACTACCTAACACTAGTTTATTAATTGCATTTCAAATGTGTATGAGTTATATCTCAAGTGTTTGAATGAACTATAAAACAATCTAAAGCAAGCGCCAGCTCTAATGTCAAAAAGGAGCTCTATAAACTATATATTTAAATTTAATAAACATAATTTACATTTTTTTTTTTTTTACTTTCAAAGGATGTTTTCTCGTCTCTTTCTCGTGACTCGTTACTTTTTTATATTCCCGTCTCTAGATCGCCTCGAATTGAAAAAAATAATTTTCGCACCTCCCCTAATCATTATAATATTAAAACAAATTTCAGGTGTATCAGGCAACGCAAATGGTTTTTCCACATATTTGGAAGAAGGTACAGGAAAGATGGATAGAAACAAATAATAGGTATGAACACAATATGGCTCTTACAATGAAAAAGAAGAACACAAGTTAACTCTTTACATTGGCGTCACTGGACAAAGAGGTAATGAAGAAAATCAACTGTTACCGCCAATTCTCTCGACCTAAGTTTCATTCTATTGGAACTCATCACAAAGAGGTGTGTGAAACTTGTAACACAGGTTCCAAATAGAGGGGGAGTGGGGGAACAAAAAGGAGCTTGGTAGAGGATGATTAGACATTCAGATAGGAAAGAATAATATAAAGGACAAAAGGACAAATACAGGAAATGGACATTGGATATATCTATATATATATATCTTTAGTGAAAATTAATGAAGCACCCTTGGCTACATCAAGAGCTCACAAGCAACAAATAGAAGCCATTAGAGGAGTGTTTGAAGCTTCGAAAAAAATTCCAGCTTTGACAATTATTATGAAGCTTCGTCAATGAAAATAATGACAGCTAAGATACTTCATTAATGTTCAATTGACCATTCTTAACCGTTTTATGTATTACAAATAAATATTGATATGAAAAAAAAAATCCGAATTAACTTAATAAAATTACATGTTGTGACACAGTAACTTGATTTATCAGATTAAAATAAAGATTACAAAAAAATTGTGCAATAAAACATTTTCCAAGCGATTTTAGTGCATAAAGTTATATAAATAAATAACTACAATATAATTTATTTTTTTCAAACATGGAACAACTAACAAAAAATAATAATTCTTATTCGATTCAAGTTTGTTTCGAATTGAAAAATTCCACTTCACCCGTAATGGCTTGGGATGAGTCTAGCTTTCAGCACTTGCGCCAACTGTACTAACCTTCTGGGACTTGGCCACCTTCTGGTAGCACGTCTCCAGCTCCTGTTTCAAGGAACTGTTCTCCTGGATCAGTATCTCCACCATCTCGGCTGGAGGCCACACCTCCTTCGCTGAGCGAGATTCCTTGTCCTCGCGCCCATTTGTTTTGGGTCTGGAGAATAGTGCGACAAATAAGCTTCACACGGGAGTTTGTAAACCAGATAAGACATTTGTATCGAAGGCTTTCACAGTCAGTGTTTTAACTAAAACTAACGTTCCCTCACGCATCCCAAATGATGTATGTTGCAGCTTAAAACTTGTAAATTATTATTCCTTCCATGCGACTCAAGACTGAAAACATAAGTTTCAATTTAGGTAAGACATGAAGTTACCTATCAACCATCTTGAAAGAAACAAAGTAATTCATAATAACTAATTATTAAATTAAGTGCAAAAAAAATATTCATCTAAAATAATTTAGCCGTTTATACCAAAGTTACAAAGTATTATGCTAACATCCATAACTATAAAAATATACAGATCATTTAGTCATAACTATTTAATCACATTATATTTTTAGTGATGGAAAGTTTAAAAGTGCATTTTTTGAGCTAAATTGATGGGAGAAAAGGCCAGTGTTTTTGCAGTTTTTTATGGCAAAACTTTTTTTTTTTTGCTAAAATTTATCAAATATTGCACAGGATAATAGCAGTATTAGATGAGAAACTTTTTAAATGAAGTTAAAAAGTCGTCATTAAATTCCAGGACATCCTTGACAGATATTCAACAACTGTTGATATCACCATGTGAAGAAAATTAAATTCTATGTTTCTATTGGAGAAATATTTTATTTATTTTGGCCAAAAAGGTTTCGCCATAAAAACTGCAAAATTACTTATTTTTTCTTGCATCCTTCGCCCCCCCCCCTTACCTTAACTAAAAAAAATATAGCTCTATATAAAAAAAAATTTAAATTGAGGGTGTTTGAGTAATCAAAAATTTGAGTTTGAGTTTGATTCAAGTTCTAGAAGTTGTTAAAAATTTGAGTATTCCAAATTTTCTATTTTATGTCAACAATTGTGATTTTGATTAATTTAAATGGATTTTAAGATATTATTTCGTAGCTAAATGAGTCCCCCAATATTTCCTTTAATTTAATTAAAAAAATTAATACTTGTACAACTACATTAAATAAAACAAAAATTATAGTTTTTAAATAATATTTGTGTTTATGGCTTACGCATGGATCTATTATTTAAATTAAACTTGATGTATTTGTAGCACAAATACCACTTTATATTACTCAAACTTGAATAAAACTCTTGTGTTTTCATTCGAACTCGACTCAAAAAGAAAAATGCCTACTCTTACACCACTAATGCATATACTAAAAATATACACTCTAATTCACTGGAAAATAAGTATAACTAAGCAAAATGACCAATAAAAATTCAAAACCAGAACTCATTTAGAAAAATAATTGTTAATCAATATCAATGTAACTTCTATTTTGATATTTTATTATTAAATAGCTGTCTATTGTGTTCATCGATATTTCCACCCCTCAACAAGTCTATCTTTTACATTTGATTCCTCTTTCTCGGGTCTAGTATCATTTAGTGGATACCTGCTCGGGTTGTATGCATATGTATTAATTTATTCCTTTTAAATGTTCTCATCTAAGTGTTCTATTATTCTTTACATAATTTCTTTTTCTCCCTATATTTTTTTCCACCACCCTCTTTTAAGAAGCTGTATTGCACATGTTTTTACCCTCCCTCCTAATGAGTTCCGATAGAATGAAACCTAAGGTGGGAGATTGGGTGATAACGATTGATTTGCTTCAAGAGGCAGCCATTACCACTTTGTCCAGTGGCAGCAATGTAAAGTGTAAACTGTGCTATTCTAATTCCGTTTTATATGCTTCTCTTCACCTTTCCTGTACCTTCTTCCAAATATAGCAATTATACTAATGTGTTAGGGATGTGAAAAGTTTTTTTTAATTTTTTTTTATTTAGCACCGCGTCTTACTACCCGTTCGGGTTATACGCTTAAGTACTAATTACACTAATGGATTAGGAATTGGGAAGGTTGAATTTAGAGGAAGTGAACCCGCATTTGCGTGGAGGGAGAGTGGAAAACCATTTAGGAAAAACCACCCCCAGTTCACCCGACCGAGATTCGAACCTCGATCTCCCTGTCCTCGATGGTCTGGCTCAACACGACTGGCGCGTTAGCCAACTACGCCACCGAGGCGGGTATGTGAAAAGTTGAATTTATAGGAAGTGTACCAGCATTTACATGGAGGTAGAGTGGAAAAACATTTAGGGAATCCCCTACCCCCTTTTTCAGAGCACCCGACCAGGATTTGAACCCCAATCCCCATGTCATTGGCAATCAAGTCTATGATAACAGCGACACCTTATAATCACACGGCCACCAAAGTGGGTTAACAGTCTTGGTTGGCGTCCCTTATAAAGAAAACAAGGGGTGGGAAAAACACACAATATATTCTTAAGGTGTTCTTGTTTACTTGTAAAGAACACCTCACAAATCAATGTCGGGATCAAACTCACCTGGGACTGGTGACTGCTCCTAGGTCCTGTTTCCCGGCCCCGATGCGGGACAGGTCGGGCTGCGACCTCGAGAGGTTGAGCTTCTCGGTCGCAGCGCCCAGTTTGAGCCTGTTGAGAGGGGTGTCCAACCATTTGGGGTAGTCTGGGGGCGGGGGCAAGTCGTTGTCCAGACTGGGTATGATGGGGTCGTGGTGGTCCAGACATGAAGTCGTCGCCTTCTTCTTCTTACGAGAGAGCCTCTTGAGCTGGTCCAGCTCTGAGTTGTCGTCCTCCGTTCTGGGGACCACGGACTCTCGGCCAGAGTTGTTCCCTGATGAGGGGACCACCTTCACCTCTTTGGCCAGGTGTTTCAACACCTGCGAAACCGGTCACAGGTGTTGGAACAGAACAGACCCATGGCGGCAAGAGATAAGATAAGTTAAGGCCGAATTTGTTTCAAGATGTTCTATAAAAATATATTCTAAAAAAATATATTCTAAAATGTTTTTTTTCAGAAAGAATGGAACTCTTTAATTCTTAAACACTCAATCCTTAATATTCGAGATTCAAAGATCCGAGAAAATATTAGATTTGAAATTATACAAGAAAATAAGACTTTTGTTTTTTTTGTTTTATCAAAATTTGTAACTGTAATTTGTTTTAGACTCTAATACTGCTTAATGGTGGTTAATCCTTAACATAATTATAGGAAAAAGTTAACAACAAGGCCCCAGACCAGTAATTTAACACTTAACTAAATGTATTTATGTTATAATGAATGGATTATAAGAAAGAATGTTAACTTTTATTTAATATTTATATTTTCTATTATTATATTATATTATATTTATATTTTCTCTTATGTTCATAATTTTTTTTCCAAGATTCAGATTCGTAAAATAGTTGATTGGACCCAACTATAATTTAATATACCAGAACCTTCACTCTCTAGAATCTTAAAGCTAAGGATTGAGGTAACAAACATTATTTTTGAGCTAAAATAAAAAATTTCGAGTACTTGAATTTTCTGAGCTCTGTAAAAAGTTGAGTTCAAACAACAAACAAAACTTGACTCGTATTCAAATTTTCGAGTACTCGCACACCACTACCAGAAAGTGACGCCTAGGCCCGATCACAATGTGACAGCAAAGATATTATACACTCTCGGCCATGGCAGGGGCCACTCAATAAGACAACGCATTCAAGAAACACACGGCGGTCACCTGCGACTGATTAAGGTAGTCATCTGGAATGTCCGTGATCTCCCGGACGCTGGGGTCATACAGGCAGCCCATGGTGTTGTTAGAGTCGAGACTGTTGTGATCTTTGCCCCCGCCCATAGAAGGGGAGGGCGAGTGGGAGCCCATCTTGGCCTTGACGATGTCCGCCACGGGGGAGCCGTTGTAGCAGTGAGAGTTGAAGTATGTCGACGCAGGGCTGTCCTGGTGGTCGCGAATACCGGACAACCTGGAACAATATTCGAAGGGTTGTTTGCAAGGTTGGTAAGGAGTTTTACTACCTTTTGAAAGAATTAACATAAATAGTTTCAATTTTAATCCATTGTGGTATGGACAGGTAATGAAGATGGAATAAGGGAACTAACCCAAGTAAATAAGTGAGTTGAAGTTTGGAGGGAAAAGACCACAAGGGAGACTAAAGAAAGAGATGGGAGGAGCAGATAACAGCAAGTGTGAGTGAGAAGGGAAGAATTGAAGTGATTAAAGGAGGAAGAATGGTGGAAGGAAAGAGGAAGATGGAGGTATTTTACTAAACTGTCTCGGCCACAGGCTGGAAACATTTCATGATGATGGTGATGATTTTAATTTTGAACTTTAAGGCCTGGTAAATGTGCAGGCCTTGCTCTGTCTTTAAATGTTTAAGTAAATAGAGTTGTTTTGTGCCATTTAAAAAAAAAAATCATCATCGTATAGTCTTGGATACATTATTTTAAAATAGAGCCACAGTGAATAAATAAAATAGTAGAGATAACACATTTATAAATATTAGATAATTAAAAGTCAATACTAGAACTAAAGAAGGATTATGGTGGAAATAAAGGTTTAAATAAATACAAAATGTTATTTTGTGATCAACAATGATAACATGTTACTATATATTTAATGTTATTTTATAGCTATTGATAATTCATCAAAAAGTAACAACTTCAGATCACATGATATGATGCATGAATATATATATATATATATGATTGTTTTAATAAATTTTGTATCTGTCAAAGTCTAGCCAACAAACCCTCGTGTTATCGTGGGATGATGCAAATTAAATTAATACCCTTGAAACCGCATTTTTTAACAACAAAAAAAACTAAACAGTAGAGTTATGAGTTCAGGCCCACAGTAGGCTAAAATTAAAATTAGATTTAATACATTACATATCATAGTGATTTTTTTTTATGCACCACATCTTGCTACCGCTCCAGACTATTTGGATATTAACACCAATAGGGTAAGGATGAAGAAGGGAGAGGTTAGAGTATCTGTACCCTCATTTGTGTGGATGAAGAGTGGAAAATAAATTAAGGAAAAACATTCTCAGTATACCCAGCCGGAGCTTGAACCCTGACCTTAGCGTCACCATCAATCCAGTCTGACACCTTTAAAACATTTGACCTCATTTTTTTTTTGCACGAGATGAAAGCCAGAGGGAGGTTTGGGGGTTGATAAAGGAAGTGAAGCTCGTCACGAGAAGAGGGCAGCGCTCACCTGCCAGTCCAGGGTTCGTCCCCCGCCCCGTGTATTATCAGAGTATTATAGGAGGACGACGAAACGTCCAAACTGCTGCGGTTGGAACTGAGGTTCTCCTGTCCCTGGGGCTCCTGCCGGGCCGTGTGCTGAATGACATAGCGTTCCTCGTTGCTCAAGTTCTCGTTGGACGTCGACACGTCCGTCTCGCTGCCGCTCAGACTCTGAGGAAATCCACCTACGGGGTAAAATATAACAGGTACTAAAGTTCAGCTTCTACACGAACTTGATTTTACACTTTTAATATAAGATCTTATTATATTAGATAATGCTTATTTCTGGCAATGTACTTTGTAAAAAAAACCGTCTGAATTTCATAAGTAGCCCATTATTTGAAACTCATGTTACCACTATGATATATCCCTAGTCTGTTTAATTAATCATGTAAATAGATCAATACAACAATCCCAAAAAAAAAAGTATTACAGTATTGGAAGCTTATGAAAATGTTTTCTACAGATCCAGCGAACCCGGGTTCGATACCCGGTACTTTCATAATTTTTTTTGTGAAGCAGTTTGTCTGGAAAGAGGTCAAATTCAGTCTAGTGAGGACAAATGAGCAGTTACTTGAATAAATAAGTAGCAGCTCTGGTCTGGAAAACTGAGATTATCGGCCGCAGGGTTCGTTGTGCTGACCACATGACACCCTCTATCTGCAAATGTTGGTACTATCTTCGATAACAGCAGGACCCACTCGGCCGATATAGCTCAATTGCGGGCTTACGTCATGGAGTTTTTGAAAACTTTTTGGTTAAACTTTATGATAAATGAATCAAGTGAGACATATTTCTATAATGCCAAATTTTACTGACTTTCGGTCAATTATGGTGGTCGAAATTGCTCTTCCTTTAAAAAAAAAACCTGGTTTATATCTTCAATACCTTTAAATAAAAACACTTTTGTTTGATATAATTTGTTATTTTTTAACTAACACATTAATTTTCAAGGGATGAGAAGTGAAATATATTAATGTAGAGAGTGGATGGGAAAATCACAGTGATATAATATATTACAGGTGGAAAATATCCCTCAGGGCACCCAGCCGAGATGTGAACCTGGATCTTCCCATCTCCTTTAATACAGTCTATTGCGAGCCTGATACTTTAGACCAGCGGTTGGCAGCCTAGGGACCGCCGGACAGAGTTTTATCTGGCCCACAAAATAGTTAACAAACAAACAATAATTGTGTTCGTTAAAAATAGACTAATAACCAATTACTATGTATATAAGAAATATAAAGTTGAAATTTTATGCTTTATATTTATTTTAAACTGGCCTGTCTATTTTTTTTAAGCCCATACAGCCCGAAATATCTAAAAAAAGGTTGCCGACCCCTACCTGACCATGGGTTTGGGGATTACTATTTTTTTTTAATATAATATAAATTGGCATTCAGGTAGGGAAGCAAACATATTAACAACATATTGATATGAGAAGTCCTATTTGAAATATAAGCAGCTATTCCCATAACTAGTCTTCAAATCTCTGTTACAAAAGCTTTGTATAGAGAGATTATTAACTATTTCAATTATAAAATTAACATACGAATGAATTTAATTGGAGTTTTTTTTAAGTGGTGGAAAGGATAGTGAAAAAAAAAAGCTCACAGCACTGAGCCTAACGGTTTTGTGAGGGATTTACGAATGAGAACTAATGATCCAGAATGTTGCTCAGAGTCTTTGTCTTTAAAGGCCGACCATCTACCTGCGAGATTCTCTGGTTTGACTCCCAGTCGGGACAAATTTTTAGCCTTCTAGAGGTGTGAAAGCAGGTGAGGGTATAGCGTGATTTGGAGGAGACTACATGTGTGGTTGAAGGCGCGATCGCCCTGCATGCGTGTCCAGTCCGTGCAAAAGTAGAAGAAGAAAAAATATGTTTCATCATCAACACCAAATTATGTTTTAAACATTATTCAGACATACGTTGGGTTATGAACCTTCACTTTAAAGGGCATACTCCCAAGATTGCAGATGCATACTTCGCAAGAACGGTAACCTTAATGGCGTGAAACCACCCCCTGATCAGCGGCCGACTATTTGTCATGTTGTTGGTTTGTTTTCAAACACAATTCACTTCTTATCTCGGGTTATTATCTTATATTCTGTCATTAAGTGAATATTAATTATGTTCGGTATGCTCATATATGATTACATTGCAGTACATACATGGATAATTGAAATAAAAAAAGTAGTGCTACATTTTCAGTATGCATAACCCACTCGCTCCGAGCCCATTGCGTGTACCTGTGACATGTGAAAATTAATTTTAATTTTATATTTTTATTTATTTTTACTACCCGTTCGGGTTGTACGCTTAAGTACTAATTACACTAATAGGTTAGAAATTGGAAATATTGAATATAGAGGAAGTGAACCCGCATTTGCGTGGAGGGAGAATGGAAAACTGTTTAGGAAAAACCACCCCCAGTTCACCCGAGCGAGATTCGAACCTCAATCTCTCCGTCCTCGGCAGTCTAGCTCAACACAAAACTAGTATGTTAGCTAACTACAAGTTAAAACTTGATTAAAACTTGTCAAAAGATTATTTCTTTTAGCACTGGATCTTACTACCTCTACAGGTTATACACATGTATACTCATTACCTCAATTAGTTAGGGGTGAGGAAGGTTGAATTTAAAGGAAGTGTAGTCACATTTGTGTGGAGGGAGAGTGAGAAACAATCTAGGGGAAACCACCCTCAATACACCTGACTGGGATTTGAACCCCAATCTCCCCGTCATCAGCAGGCCAGACTAACACGAGAATAACGCCTTAGACCATTCGACCACTGAAGCGAGTTATTGAGGATATCTATCAAAAGTGACAGCTGCAGATCACATGACCAGATATATAAATTCTTGAAAGTAAATTTAGTAGCTTTTCTAGCTGCCAGATAAGGTCCTTTCTATGAAAATTGTACTGTGGGTACCTTCCATTAGCTCAGAAAGTTTGCAAGCTTACCTTTCATGGTTCTACTATGGCGCAGCTTACTACAGTTAGGGCCATAGTGTAATGCGTCAAGGTAAGACCGCTAACTTTCAGAATAAATAGAGTGTACATTTTTTTACTCAGCTAAAATATATAGCATTTTTGAAAACATTTTATATCTATTGTTTATGGTGTAACTAATTGCTCTTCTGTAATGACTTAGAACAATAGGTTTTTTATATACACCTGAAAGAAAGATCAAGATTAAATATATACACTTTTTAGAAGTGCAGCTTACACTGTTGTACTACAAGATATCGCCACTTGCAATGAGAATTCACATGTATATTTACTTAAAATTATACATTTGTAACAAAATATGCTCATATACAATGTAAATGCATGGGCTATACCAGTTCTGCACTAATCATACAATCTTCAAAATAATGTTTATACCCTCTCCCAACTCTGAAACAAATAACTAATTTAATTTGTGTTCAACAAATTGTATAATATGGTTTTCTAACTATCTTTGAGATTACAGATGTGGTGGTTGTGGGGGCGATTATATGTCATCACATCCTTACCTGATAATCTTCTTAAATGGCAAGTAAAATAAACGATGAATGGTTTGATTCAGAAAATTGAAATTCACATTTAGAGCAATGTATATAAATGATTAATATATGGCAGCAGTTCTCAAACTGGGGTACACAGGCACCTTTCAGGGGGTATGCAACTAGCTCTAAAGGGATGGTTGGCAAAATGACAAGGGACTTCTGGAAACCCCTAGTTGTTGGCAAGTGCTGTTATCTGGTAATTTCCACCCCTCTTACACCCCGTATTTGCTCTCGGCTGGAGACTGATTTCCGAGAATGTTCAACCCTCTACTTGACACCTTCTACATTAGCAGTTTATTATGCCTTTCTCAACATACATATCTCTGTGAGAGTGGTTTTATCCATGGTGTACCTAAAAATATAAATACCATGATAGGCTACATTTGGAGCCGAAACACCGATTGAAAGTTTCAACTGGTCAACCAGACACAAAAAGTTGTGTCAAGCCATGCAGACACCCACACCCCTCTCATTGAAAAACTTTGGGATTCATAATATATCGGCTCCAGAATTACAATTAAAATTTTGATTTGAAAATATTGTGTTTATATTTACTTTTTTCTTTATTTTTGAACGATTTTGTGAAGAAAATGTATAACACTTTTCTACAGACTTTTTACAGTAAAATTATGGTTTTTTTTAACTGATCATAACAATTCTCAATAAGAGATAATGTTANATATATCAGCTCCAGAATTACAATTAAAATTTTGATTTGAAAATATTGTGTTTATATTTACTTTTTTCTTTATTTTTGAATAAAATGTATAAAACTTTTTACAGTAATATTATTTTTTTAACTGATCATAACAATTCTCAATAAGAGATAGTGTTAAGTTTATAGCAGTAGGATTCTCTCTAACTAGCTTTGTCACATTTGAAATATTTTGACTACAGATATTTTTCCCCCAACATATTAAATAAATCAATAATTTACCATGTGGACACTATTTTTTTTAAACCTGTCATTTGGAATTTTTTTATCTTGGGGGTACATTCAACTTTTAGTCATGTCCAAGGGGTACAATCTAAAAAAAAGTTTAAGAACCGCTGCTTTACGCTGCTAGCATCCGACAGTGATGAGCACGCGGACTAAAGTGTTAGTCTCGTTCGTTTTGGTTTATTTAAGGGCGACGGAGCGCGCTCAAAGATCAAATCCAGTGGGTTCTACCTCCGTGCAAACGTTGATACATTTCATTTAAAATTATACCTTCCTCGTCCCTAGCACAATAATATGCGGATATCCCGGAGGGTTGGTAACACTGGTGCGCGCAATAAGCTGTTAGCGGCCAGTAGTGGTACTATAGAGTATCAGAGACGAAATAAGTACTAACAGTAGTATCACGTAGGTTGGCTACGAACCGGGAACCGGCGCACTCCGCCCTGCGTGACCTGGTATCGATTCTAGGCGGCGGTAGCTGCACCGGAGAGGGAGGGTGTGCAATCCGATGAGAGAAAGAGGGGAAATGAGAGAGGGAGGGAGAAGGTAAATGGGCGTGGCTCTCTTGTGCATGGTCAACGGAGCAGCTCTTTTTTTATATAAGAACATCATGAGTGACGCTTTAATCTACGTTTTTGTTTTTTCACCCCTCGTTTACCTTTAGATTGTTATGTTTTTCGCGCGAGTTCAAAAAACCAGTACCATTTTAATAATAATTATTATTATAGTAATAATAATAACGAAAAAAGAGATACCAAATATTATCAACCTACAGTCAGACTCAGATAGGAAGGAACTAGTTATAAAAATACAAAATATATAAAAGCAATGTTCAAATATCCTTACTTCAAGTCATTTGATCTGTAGATGTCATTTTAAATAGATGACATCAATACCTCCCACTTCGGTGGCCGCATGGTCTAAGGCGCTAATGTCACAGTATACTAGACTGCCGATGACGGGGAGATCAAGGTTCAAATCTCAGTCGGGAGTGCTGAGTTTTTTCCAAAATTGTTTTCCACTCTTCCTCCACGCATATGCTGGTACATTTACTATAAACATAACCTTACTCATCCCTAAGATCAGTAGTGTGATTATTACATAAGCGTATAATCCGAACGGGTAGTAAGACGTGGTGCTAAATAAAATAAAACAGTAATAATAACATAGTTAAAATATTTTCAATGTTGACCGGAACAAAAACATGTTAGTATTTTCTAAAATTGCCTTCCTACCATAATTCTTCTATACATAAATATACCGAGGAGGATACAAAATTACACTTTTTTTTCCCCTTAAGAGTAATCAACAAACTACTAAAGAAATGTAATAAAAAATTACTAATTGAGGAAGTGAGATAAAATTGAATTGAATACTAAGGAATTTTTTTTACTTCATAATAAAAGTATGTAAAGTATATAATTTAAATCAAATAGCAGACCCCAAGTCTCGACTCAACTAATTCACGAGGATATATTCAATTAGTGCTTGTCTTAAGATCATTATAAATGGGGTTTGTGTGTGTGTGTGTGTGTGTTGTGTTTTGACTTTCGCCAATGCGCTTTTGTCCACTCCCTCTTCCGTCATCTCCCAGAATCTTCTTCTTTCCTCCATGCCATCCAATATTAAGGATCCTTCCTAATTATATGTTTGTTTAAGATTAATAAA
Organism: Timema bartmani; assembly: GCA_902151455.1. NCBI lineage: Eukaryota > Metazoa > Arthropoda > Insecta > Phasmatodea > Timematidae > Timema > Timema bartmani. The sequence goes on from CABFWB010006643.1 coordinate 30,971, forward strand.
ATGGAAATGTAGTACATGTTAGTCTAATAGAGCCCCTAACACGATCAGTCAGACTGTCAGTATTAATAACCGTCATAATTAATACAGACAGTCTGACTGATCGTGTAAGGGGCCCTATTAGACTCATCATGGGAGAAGAGGTCGTATTAGTCTAGAATTTATCAAATAATAGATTGAGGTGTATTTTAGAGAAAGGAGCGCTAAAGAGCATTCATGAATGTTTCCCTTGATTTTCTTACAAATGAACATTTGGTGTATCTTACAATTATTATTTTTTGCAGCAAACTTTGATAACATTTTACTAAATTATTTGTGTTATTTTATAGGTATTGGTAATATCCAAGGCCGTAGTTGGTGGGATGGGGTATTAAGGAGATCAATCCCCCCCCCCTCCG
>CABFWB010006644.1:0-17116 GCA_902151455.1 Timema bartmani
TGAGAGTGTGTGAGAGAGTATATGTGAAAGAGAGTTTGTGCGAGAGAGAGAGAGAGAGTGTGAGTGTGTGAGTGTGTGTGAAGATAGATGTGGTACAGTCGTACACAAAACATTACTTTGAAATTATCAACATACACTCAAAATTAAATGGTAGATAGGAAACATAACTGAACATATTGGTATTGGGAAAAAAAAAAGGCGGAAAAAGAATACTTAAAAATTAAAATCGCTGTATAAACACTTCCCAAGATCATTGTATCAATTTTTTAAATTATAATACATACCAAAACATGTTTATTCACAAATGTATTGTTTTTTATTCATAATTCACGTGCGACACAACACGTAAGAAAATTGTTTCGCGAAATTGGCTACTTAAATAATTTGCAAATTATAGTTAATTTGTCGATTTAAATGCGAATCAACGATATCAACATTCCAATAAAAATTAATGTTTCTCCAATCTATGAAATTAATTCCTTCAATTAAAGAATGTATGTAAAAGATGTACTTGAACCAGCTTTTTTTATTACGGCCGTTTTATGATAAAAGAGGTAAATATGCAAAAATAAAAAAGGAAAAGTATCAATGCAAACAAAATTATATATTTGTAGCTTACTATAACTGGTTTGTTTGGTATGTACAAATTTTTGCCATAATTTTTATACATTTTGTTGCACCGTACAACATAAGAGTTTATTTATTATTTTAACCAAAAGAAAAATATTTTATTTATAGTATGAGCTTTTATTTTTAACCAAGGAGAAATATTTTATTTATAGAATGAGCTATTATTTTTAACCAAGGAGAAATATTTTACTCACAGAATGAGCTATTATTTTTAACGAATAATCTATTATTTTTAACGAAGGAGAAATATTTTACTCACAGAATGAGCTATTATTTTTAATCAAGGAGAAATATTTTACTCACAGAATGAGCTATTATTTTTAACCAAGGAGAAATATTTTACTCACAGAATGAGCTATTATTTTTAACCAAGGAGAAATATTTTACTCACAAAATGAGCTATTATTTTTAACCAAGGAGAAATATTTTACTCACAGAATGAGCTATTATTTTTATTCAAGGAGAAATATTTTATTTACACGTATAAAACCATGCACAAATCAGGGTTTCCATGGTGATGTGAATAAAGAATTAAAAGCTGAGAATTCGCTGGGAAAACAGGGGTTTCATTGGAAGCTATAGAAATCCTGGACTCCTAACCTTTAAAATAAGAGGTCGTGTGTTCAAATCTGTTCAGCCACTTCCTCCTAATTTCTATTACCGGAAATGGGCTTATCAAATTATATACAATAATATATATGTTTATTTGTTTGACGTATGAATAGTAAGTACAGTAGGTATCTATATAAATAATTGCAAAAGAAGTAAAACTTTATAAATGGCTATATAACCATTATTAGTAATCTGCTTTAGTTTTTTTTAAATAACGCGTCTTAATATCTATCCAGGTTATATATACTATATGTAATAACTACGTTCACATGGTAGTGGCGAGGAAGGTTGAATTTAGAGTAAATGTACCCGAATTTGGTAGTGTAAAACTATTTATGAAAAAAACCCTCAGCACACCCAAGTAGGATTCAAACCTCGATCTCTCCATCATCGGTGGTCCAGTCTATTGCTGGAGTGAAGCCTCAGATAATGGGGCCACCGAGCGAGGCAGGTAACTTTTTAGCCTTCGGATAAGATCCTTCCTATGAAAATTGGACTGTAACTATCAAGTGTGAATGAAATTCAACAAACCGTCTGCCGTAGTACCGGTTACAAATTCATATAATGCATTCACGACCTTAGTTTACTTTGATGACAACTCAAAAAGTTACTAGAAATAGTCCATAATATATCCTTACGCCAACAGCTGACATATTTCACTTTGGATCACTGTAATAAAACGTGTGGTAATGTATGAATTTGATATTAACCACAGTAATTTAGGACAATATTATTTATATATTTATTTGAGGTCGGCCACAAAGCTTATTTATCGATCTATTCCACTTAAAAAAATTACTATTCACACCATTTTCACAAAAGGTCTAACTAACATAGCTTCAAAATGGCGACCGACGAATTTAAATCATGTGATTGAACGTGACGGAAACAAGTTATTTACAATGATGCACCCAAGCAGTGGATAAAAATATTTTATTCAGTTGAATATTTCGAGATACAATAAAATAATCATTAAATAATTTATCTATACAAAAAATTACGAGTGTTCTCTCTTTTCCAAGTTAATACGATGCCTGTATTAGAAGGTATTATTGTATGCAATAAATTACACATAATAGATAACATTCCAGAAAGGAGAATAAGTACTTTTAATTATGTTTAAAATATTGTTTCAGATTGGGTAGAAAGAAATTATTAAAATATACGAAACAGTGTAAGAAAACTTAAGTGTGCGTTATTTTAAATGTAAAATACAACGTGTAATTAAAAACCTTAACATTTATAGCAAAACAGTGATCTTTTAAGAGTGTTGGCAACCCAAAACCTAAACCTATGATTTTTGAACTGCCATCCAGGTAAAAACCTATCATGAACAGATTCTATAGTCGGACAGACAGAATAGGTAAAACCCACATGTTTTAGTTCGGGGGGACGTAAAACGTGAAGATTTATCATATGCTTGATTTTGAAAATATTCACGATTACAATAATTTATCTAGATTATAAAGTGAAATTGTAGGGGCCTTAGAGTTATTGTTGGAACAGATGTATTTATTTATTTAAGGGCATGAACATTTTATGAACAGACTGTTATACAATAATATTTAGCACCGCGTCTTACTACCCGTTCGGGTTATACGCTTAAGTACTAATTACGCTAATGGATTAGGAATTGGGAGGGTTTAATTTATGGGAAGTGAACCCGCATTTGCGTGGAGGGAGAGTGGAAAACCATTTAGGAAAAAAAACCAGTTCACCCGACCGAGATTCGAACCTCGATCTCCCCGTCCTCGGCGGTCGAGCTCAACTAACACGAACAGACTGTTAATATCAGCACATGACTTTCAAACTAGCTTAATTCTAGTACAAACACAACACCCAGTCTCCAGGCTGTTGATGCATCATTGTGAAAGAGGTGGTATATAAACTTTGATTATTTACTGTACTAAGTAATTAACTTATATAATTATAAATGTTTTCCTTGTTCTTAATTATTTTCATTCTCATAACCTCAAACCACAATCCGGTCAATTCAACTCGATTATTATGCGTTCTATGCTTCATTAGTAAACTTAGTTCCCGGATGATAAACAGGTTCCACTAATAGACAGTATATTTTACAATTGCCAGAAACTGCGCCTATCAAAAGCTGCGCAACCTATTCCTAAGTCAACAACCCGAAGGTTGGATTGAAGTGATTTCTATCAACCCGACGCTGGGCATGCACCCAGTTCTTCCGCTGGTTATGGATGTCTGTCATCAGATGGTGATCTGGTAGAAATCTAATGTACTAGAGGAGTTAAGGAAGTGTGGTGTGTTTCGCTGTTGCCTTCCATGACGAATTTCAATGAAAGGGCCTATACCAATTGGATCGGGAAAGGTATTTTCACATACCTTCCAGGGTTTATTTCCGCGACACAGTCAACGTGGAGACCGACCGCTTTAGTTCCCCAGTTGTGCCAAGGATTTTTATCGCTCAAGGAAAATTCATCTTCCTAGGCTGGGTTTGAGCCCACGAGCATCGGATCCTGAGGTGAGCACTTTACCCCTAAACTACCGACGTCAACTGAGAAACATCTTTATTATCATAATGTATTTCATCCCAAACCATTAACTCACTTGGTGGCACGCATATTATATATATATATATATATATATATATGAACTCATACTGAGGTCATATATATATATATATATATGAACTCATACTGAGGTCACGATCAATTTAACCTAACCTAAAAGTGTTCTTCCAATTTTAAATCGAACATATCACAATGCACTTAGGTCTTAATATTAATGAGACGTTCACTTGATATAAGAGTTGTACAAGGGAGAATTTTCAATTTACATTAAGTGTAGTGTAAAGTCTGTTCACCGTAGGAATTGTTTACTGAAAGGCCTTTTTCCCTACCAGAAATCTATTATATAGAAGGATATTGGTAGGTAATTCCTACCTTGAATGGAGTATAGACACCACGTGTCCCTGCCAAACAATCATGTAGCGAGCAATGTCAATATATTTTAGTTCCTCCATTGTTTTTTTAATGGTGTACAAACGTCTTCTTAAGTATAATTCGCGTCTCGCCAACCCCAAAGCGTTGTGGCCTCACCTTAGAAATTTTTTCTTAACTCCAGTAAGCTTCAATTGCAAGTACTTGAGATATAATCGTCCTTAACTGCTCGAGCTAAAATTTTGGGAACAATTCGTTTTCGAAAAGTTCAAATTGAATGTCTGCATTTTCTCAATTTTTACGTCATGTTAACTTTACCACGTTAAGTGAATTTGATCACACAATATGTTTAATACGTTACGTGAACAGTAAGTGAACATAACATTACATTAACGTTAAGTTGAACGTGATCCCGGCAAAAGGTATATGGTTCGATTTCTGGTAGGAATAAAACAAATATAATTTGGAAATCGAATTTGTTACATTTCTCTAATAGATAACGTAGCAGCTTGGTGACAGGGTGCAGTATGTGCCCTAGTTCGCTAAATATATATTTGTTATTTACTTGCTGTTATATTTCCTAGAAGCCAGGACACAATTAAGAATGATACAGCATTAATTATAAGATTTATTGACCAGTGGTGTTGTTATAATTACAGTTTCGGGGCACGGGGGTTCAATCAATAATAAGATTATCTTATAATTCGGTTATTATTTTTATTACTAATATGTTATTCTCTTAGCAAACACACAAAGTGTCGTCGTTAGTTTGTGTGTTAACAGCATTTTATGCCTATTACCAGTACAGGCTATCAGTATATTTATGCTAGTGTGGTAAGAATGAGGAATGTGTGGTTTATTAGGTAGTTTATCCGCATTTTCATGAAGTTAAACTGAGAACCCATTTAGGAAAAAAACACTTCAGCACACCCGGCCATGATTCAACCCGTGCCCTCCCCGCCAAAGGCAAATCAGACAAGACGATACTGACGCCTTTGCATACGTGCCCACTGGCACTGGTTGTCTCAAAAGTTGAAACTTAAGAAACTCGTTGAGAGAAAAAGAAAATTAACTACATTAATATGTCTATCTTGACTTCCCGCTACGGAAAAAGCAGGCCACAGCGTTAACACAAGAGTCGGTGAGTGGCGGCCGTTTAATTTGTATTTTTTAAATTGTATATTAATTAATGTATTTCGACGCACATTTAGAATGAGCGCCTTTGGTTGACCTGCCTTAAGGTGTACGAACACAACATCCAGCTGATGATGTTACCGGCCAGTAATGCAATACTTGACCAGTATAAACCGCAGGGTGAAATACCAATCCAAGCCTCGACAAGTTGCAATTAGGTTTGAGGTACGGCAAAGGAGGTGACGGGAGGGAAATGGGAAGAAGGTACCCTCCTCACTGGACCTGATTCGCTCGAGTAGAGAGAGGGGTACAGGCCGTGCCATGGAAACAAAGTCTAGGGTTCAATAACTCTTAGAGATGTTCCCTAACCCAGATACTTAATACGGTGTGTTTTTTTCCACCACATCTTGGGTGACCTGGTGTTCTAGGGGTAAGGTGTCAGACTTCTGTGCTGAGGGTCCGGGGTTCAAACCTCGGTCCCGGCACAGATTTTATCTGATTGCCAAACCCTTCCTTCACCTCTGACAAGACGTGTATTAATCACAACTTGTGAATGTGAGGAATGCCAGGCCTCCACCGTGGTTCGGATCACACGTTAAACTATAGGTCCTCCATTTCATCTTACAATCACCCTACCATTACACATTAGCGTAAGTGCGTATAACCCGAACGGGTAGTAAGACGCGGTGTTAATAATCATAATAATAATAATCCACCACATCTTCCGGACTACCCGCATTTAATTACGATAATGAGGTAGGGATGAGGAATTTTAGAATGTATATAAAATGTATCAGTATTTGCTTGGAGATGAATATCATTTAGGGAAAAAAAAACACTAGACCCTGACGGGATTCGAATCTCGACTTCCTCATCATCATAAAATCAGACTAGATGAACCTAACATTTTAGTCCACTTGTCCATCGTTACGAATCATAATGATATATTCATTTACAAAATGCATAGTACGAATTTTTTTTAAAAGATGTATTAAACACGCATTAGTGAATTATTTTACTAGGAGTATTTAACGTTCACTTTCCTACCCAACTGAGTATATAACACGTGACTTGCTAACTTGAGAACACACCCAACATCAAGTCTTACAACTATTGTCAATTCATCACCGTGAAGAGGGAAAGTTCCAATTTCATCAGTGATCAATTTTTCGATCGTGCTGGGAATCAAACTCGGGACTTTCAGCTCAGCGTGTTGACTCAGAACGGAATGTTTATTATTATTATTATTATTATTATTTAGCACTGCGTCTTACTACCCGTTCGGGTTATACGCTTAAGTACTAATTACGCTAATGGATTAGGAAGTGGGAAGGTTGCATTTAGAAGAAGTGAACCCGCATTTGTGTGGAGGGAGAGTGGAAAACCATTTATGAAAACCCCCTCCACTTCACCCGACCGAGATTCGAACCTCGATCTCCCCGTCCTCGGCGGTCGAGCTCAACACGACTAGCGCGTTAGCCAACTACGCCACCGAGGCAGGTGACCCAAAGTAACAACTATACCTTTCAGAACATCGATATTTTTTTACTACACAAAGCCTTTGGCATAGTTGTTTGAGGAAGGGAGTATATCAGTGACGCCAATCTTAGTGTGAGGGGTGAGGGGAATAGTGTCCACAAATCACATGGCTCACCTAGAGTGATTTTGTTCAATATGAAATAATATTAGAGAATGTATTTTTAAAGGTTTTTTTTTGTCAGTTCGTTCTACGAAAGAGTTAGTTACGATTTAATCCAAGGAGTAGAGAAAACAAAGGAGGGATGAGGCTACTGGGAAGTAGAGGAGGTTACATAACGACGAGTTGTATACCCTGTACTCACCACGAGACATGGTTGGATAATCAAGTCTCATAGATGACGGTGGGCAAGACACGCAGCGCGAATGGGAGATTCTAGAACCTTGTTCAGAGTATTGACTGGCAAACCCAATTGGAAGATACCAGTGGTAAGACCGAGACGCCGATGGAAGGATAACGTTAGAATAAACCTGAGAGAGATAGGCTGTAATGAGATGTACTGGATAGAACTAGCTCAAGATAGGGATATAGAGCGTACTTTTGAAGTGCGGCAATTAACTTTCGAATTCCAAATGGTATAGAGGAGGTAAGTAAAGCAGAGTAGATCAGTTTTGAAAGAAAGTGCACCCGCATAAGCGTATAGAAAGGATGTGAAAAAAAAGTTATAAATAACATCTGTGGTAATCTCTTTCAGCGCACCCGTCCGGACATAGGAAATTCGACCTCCACGTTTAGGGCGACCTTGTGCAGTTAGAGTCCAACGCCCACAAGCACAGAGCCACTGGTGCGTCTTTTTTTTTAAAAAAGTACTAATAGCTTACTGAGTAAAACACTAAATCTTTAAAGCATGTTTACGAAATACGGACCTTTAGGGTTGCGCAGTGGAAGACTCGGCGCATTCAATGAATTAGTAGCTGTGCTTTATTATATTGTATTTTACATATTAAAAAAACTAAGTTTGACACCTTCGCTCAGTCAAAAGCGGGTATACTTAAAGTCAAAGCCTAAAGCTAAGGGCCCGGGGTTTGATCCCCAGGATGTTTGAGAAATTCATCATCGGTGAAATTGAGGCATGGTCTTAGAGAGTGATGGATTAACGGTTGGGAGACTGGATGTTGTGTCTGTTCCAGAATTAAGTTAGTTTGTAAGTCATATATTTATATTATGAGTCTGTTCAGAAAGCGCTAGTTAAATATCCCAAATAAAAATATTTATTAGCATAGGCTATAGTGTTTAATATGCAAGAAACCTAACGCTTGTAGCCTACAGTTTAATGACCTAAAGGTTACGGATTTAGCAGCATCAAGTATCATATTCGTAAGTTTAAAAATTACACATTGGTACGGGGATCACTAAGGCATGCGTCCGAGTTCGAGTCTCATGTGAAGGTGTTATTTTTAGATTTATTAGTACTAACACAGCTTTAACATTCCACTCACATGTATTATGAGTACCGCAAAATGGCCTCCATTGTTCTCGTGTATTTTATTTCGTACATATTTACACACTACGAAATGAACGTAAACGAGAAACTTAACTACTATTTGCCAATAAACGGTACACCTCCAAGTCGTAAAAAGGTTCCAGCTAGGTCTTTCTGTCGTTCTGAATGTGGCTCGCACATGCGTAGCCAATATGGTTTAAGGAGTTTTGGGGGTGTCACCTACCGAAGCTCTGCAGATGTCCAGAAATCCTCAATTATTTAATAAATGGTTTGTTATTCCAAAAAAAATTGCTCGCGCCAAAATGGAGGGGAACGTTTCTAGCATTAAATTTCACAAGAAATATCTCAAGCATGAGATAAAAGTAAATGGCCTTCTTGCCTTTCTTGAACAAATAAAGTAATTTTTAACAAGATAACAATAGAACATTCTAAGATAATTGAGGATTGTTTTAGTGATTTTTGAAGCCTCAGAACTGCCGTTCCCATAAGAAATACCACAGCTGGAGGATATTATCCTTGAAGTAGGCGGTGCCCTTAAAGTTTTGTAACAGTGTAACACACGAACCGGTATATCTTATCATTTTGTAGAGAAAAGTCAATTTTGTGTTATAAAATAAGGAACCATTAGCTTATAAGTGCGCACAGTAAGTGACATAGAACTTTAAGTATGTCGTTTCAGACCGGCTTGACATCGTTAATGTTTTTATGTCTGATAAGAAAGTTGTTTTGCAAAGTCGAAACGACCGACAAAAAGGGTTCGACATTTTAAAGTATATTATTACTATTATCATCATCATCACCGCGTCTTACTACCCGTTTGGGTTGTACGCACTTACGCTAATGTGTAATGGTAGGGTGATTGATTGTGAGATGAAATGGAGGACCTACAGTTTAACGTGGAATCCGAACCACGGTGGAGGCCTGGCATTCCTCACATTCACAAGTTGTGATTAATACACGTCTTGTCAGAGGTGAAGGAAGGGTTTGGCAATCAGATAAATCTGTGCCGGGACCAAGGATTGAACCCCGGACCCTGGCACAGAAGTCTAACCCCTTACCTCTAGACCACCAGGTCATCAGTAACTCTATAAAATTAGTAGCTGCTCTTCAGGCATCGTTTGTATTAAGTAAAACCATTATTGTTTGTACTATTTATTGTGTGCCCAAGTTAGGGTGGAAATACAAATATACTATCGAATTATCCAGGTAGTATTTATTAGGAATTGACCGGCCTTAGTAATTTAACAGCATAGACGCCTGATAGCTCGCTATTTACTATTTTTAATGTGCTAGTTCCTCTTCTATGAGTTTATTCTTAGGTTTTCGTGGCTCTCTATGTAGTTAACTCAACTATCTAGCTTATATAACTTCCTTTATAGTAACTCATTATTATTATTATTATTATTATTATTATTATTATTATTATTAGCACCGCGTCTTACTACCCGTTCGGTCTATACGCACTTACGCTAATATGTAATGGTAGGGTGATTGTGAGATGAAATGGAGGACCTACAGTTTAACGTGGGATCCGAACCACGGTGGAGGCCTGGCATTCCTCACATTCACAAGTTGTGACTAATACACGTCTTGTCAGAGGTGAAGGAAGAGTTCGGCAATCCGATAAATCTGTGCCGGTACCGAGGATTGAACCCCGGACCCTGGCACAGAAGTCTAACCCCTTACCTCTAGACCACCAGGTCATCAGTAACTCTATAAAATTAGTATTTAATACCCCTTGTTTTCATTCACTACTATTATTCATGAATAGACCTTTTACGTATTAGTCTGGTATTAGCTAGGCTGGATTGTCTTTATGTATTGTGGCTTAACCTTGAATTAATATTTGTTGCCTCTTTTTTACTGTGGCTATGTTGAGACAGACGCTCCTTCGTAGGAGAATGAGAGTTGATCCTTATTTCTAGAGTTGCTAAACTAAATTATATGTTAATTGTTCAATCTTACTTTTGATAATTCCTAGTCATCAAGGAGCTTATTTCTAGTCCTGAACCTATCGGGAAGTATACGAATATGATAACTGAATAAAGTTATCTTTAATAACAATGGATTGTTTAATCTAATATCTATTTAAAATGTATGTAATTCTATTTCTCTTGTTTTTTAATTAAAGAAACTAATTTGTCCTAACACAAGTCAAGATCATAATGTGGAAATCTCTTTCTCTATGCAGAAAATAGGGGGTAAAATCAGGGCTTCACGAGTCGAGAGCTAGTGCCAATAGCTCAACTCATTCTGTGCAAATTGAATTTATCTACCGCCCCCTCCCTCCATCCTCCCATAAAAAGAAAATATCTATAATTTAGGCACATTTGTCCGCAAGTACTAAATTCCTATGGATTGAGGTCACGTGTCACATTCCGTCGGTAAATTTGAGCATGGTTAGAAGTCAAGTTGATAAATTGGTTGTGACATCATTTACCAGTTATTAGAGCTGTATCGGTCCCATTTAATTACATGCATATATTAGGCACACCCATTCCTGTTGTTAACAAATTATTATAATTATTTAATACGCGATTAAAAGTTCAGTATGGGTCCCATTGTCTAAAATTGTTGTTGGCAATTTGCCCAATTACACTCTCTATTCATTATTATTACCTTGTAATAATAATAATAATAATAATAATAATAATAATAATAATAATAATAATAATAGTAATAATAATAATAATAATAAATAAGGGTAATATTAGTTATTTTTGATTACAGTTTTTATTTTCACTAATATAGTAACTATGAGCGTTACTATGGTAAAATGTATTCACCATGTTTACACACCCGCAATGGCAGGCTGAATGTCCTGCTGAACACCGGTAGAATATGATGGTTGTTACTAAATAATTGCCTACTATACCTCCACAAAAATGTTGATATATTTCCTGTAAATCGTATCTCCCCTACCTTATCAGCATGATTAAAATGCGTTCAGCTTGGACGGGTAGAAAAAAAAGAACAAAAAACCACTCATTACTCCTATACAGTTTATATCTATACCCAGAATTTTGTTGGAAGAACAGTAGAGAAAATTCATACATGATTGTTTGCAGCCAGTAATGATAAAATGGTACTAATTTATCAAATGTGACAACTGTAGATCACATGACTTTATGTATTAATTTATTAAAATTGTTTTAGTAACTTTAGTAACCACCTTCTACTGTTCTTCCTACCAAAATCATATTATAGCTCCTATCTCTACTTCGGACTCGACCAACATTAGCGTGTGGCTATTCGTGACATTTTAACCACGGAAACTGCGCAGGTATTATACTAATATGACAGCTTATATGCTGCTTATCGGCCTATGCAGGTCTACCAAGTCTTTATGTGACCTTGGTGTCGTTTTAGGACAGTTTGTTGGATATTGCGGTGCATGTTGTATGTATACTTGATGTGCAGTCTAGGAGTAATAAGTATGTATAACGAATACAAACAACTCAACCACAAGTAGGGCTAAAAAAAAACACCAGAAAACTATTGTGTCTGACATAAGAATACATTATAAAAATAGTCTTGTGACTTTGATAGAGTGCTTGGAGAAAGTAAAAGTTCATCTGTAATCCACTTAGTGCCTTGTTCTTTGGCCAGCGAGATATAAGGACAAAAGTTTCCAGGAATCGTGACGTACCAGTCAGCATCTTGTCAGCCAAAGAAGGATTGACAGCTACGGGTTGGTGGAACCAAATATTCGATACACCCTCTCTCCTCATTTAAACCCGTTCCCGCCAACCCTCTTACACAACACTTTCCACAAAGCAAAGGGACCTCTCAATTTAGTATCGACGTAGGAGGGCTTCTCTTAACAAAACAAGTTTTTTTTTTTAAATAATGTCTATCTATACGACTGATTGTTGTAGAGGATGGTATTGTTGGCCATAAGTTTGTAACCGTGACTACCAAATTCGGACGAAATACAACTAAAGAAAAACATTCTTCGGATGCATCATCTATAGCTAAAAAAAACCTAATAGTCTTATTACAATTAGATCAACTTGAGTTAAATCCTTTCAATAGTACCATGCTATCTTAATTTTAGCGCCATATAATTAATTGTTTATAAAAATTAGTGCAGTTTGTTTGTGCAGCTTTTAAAACTTAATAGTGGAAGGCACAGTTTTCTGTCACCTTCACATGATGATATCAACAGCTGTTGAATATCTGTCAAGGATGTCCTAGAATTTAATGACAACTTTTTATCTTCATTTAAAAAGTTTGTCATCAAATACTAAAAAGCTCATAATATATATTCACCAACTGTTGATATCACCATGTGTAGAAAATTAAACTCGATGATCCTACTGGAGTAGCATTTTATTTATTTTGGCCAAAAAGCTGTTTGGCTATTAAAAAAAATGCAGAAACCTCTTTTATCACATCTCCTCATTACTCTCTTAATCAATAAGATTGTAGTCCCAAATAAGAATTATTGGAATTGTTGGAAACGACCTCTAATACAGCGGCGGATCCAGGAGAAGGGGGTGATTTATGGGATCAACCTCACCCCCACTTCCTCTCTGCATAGAAACTAATAAAATATATTGAAACTAATACCCTAGTGTTGTAAAGAATTACTAACACCTCCCTCGCCGGAAAAGTAAATGGCTTAAAACTAAAACGCTTCGGTAATTATATTACTTGATTTAGTTTGCAAACAAAGTATTTGTATTAAAAATATCAGAAAATGTCAACAGTGTTTATTATTTTATAACAAAAGTTTGTTTAGCAAGAGAGCATAGCAAAAGTTCCTAACAAAAAAACGATATAAGTGTTAAAAACAATTAATAATAATAATATTTAGCACCGCGTCTTACTACCCATTCGGGTTATACGCTTAAGTACTAATTACGCTAATGGATTAGGAATTGGGAGGGTTGAATTTAGAGGAAGTGAACCCGCATTTGCGTGGAGGGAGAGTGGAAAACAATTTAGGAAAAACCACCCCCAGTTCACCCGACCGAGATTCGAACCTCGATCTCCCCGTAATCGGTGGTCGAGCTCAACACGACTAGCGCGTTAGCCAACTACGCCACCGAGGCGGCTTTAAAAACAATTAAAATCATGCATGTCTACCTGTGACGTCATGGTAAGTTAAAATAAGACTTGTTTGTGAATTTACGTCTTATTTAGCGCGTATTAAAGATAAAACGTTGGAACAAAAACCATAAATTCTTCAATAATTCTAAAAAATAGTCCTACAGTGTCACTAAATTATTATTTCTATCTTTAAGTAGTTATTTGTAAACGTATTTTTTTTTTATTAATCCTCTACAACTTAGGTTATTTGGCTTGGATACGAAAATGGCCTGAAGGAGTCTTCCTGCCAGGATGTAGATTAAAAATGTCAACTGGCTAACTAGGGGAGGAACCAAGAAAAAGGTAAAATTAAAAAATCAAGTCAATGTTTTCAAGGCACAAATATTAAAGTGACTGTGTAAACCCGTCAGAGGAAGAGGGAAAGGGTTATCAGCAGATAGACAAGAACCCTCTCAGGGTGAACTCATTTTCTTCCCTCTCTTTTTATTTTTTTAAAGTGGCATCTAAGTGTTATAATGAATCCTTAGAGTGTTTGTATTATATTTATTACTATATGAGCCATGTGGATGGTCACCTAGTGTTTAACCTGTAGACTCTTACATTGGTGGATACGTGGACGTAACGTCAGGCTCATTTTGTCTGGTTGATGGTGACAGGAAGGTCGGGGTTCAAACTTCAACCGGGTGTAATGAGGGTGGTTTTAACTCAATGGTTTCCCACTCTTCCTCTCCGCAAATGTGCACACATTTTCCCTAGAATCCTAGATTCTACCTTGCTCATCTCTAAACAATCAACACTAGTGAGTGACGCGGGGAGGGAAATAAAGAACGTTACATATATATCATTAGTGTGTGTTTTTTTTCCTCCCCGTTTTACTACCCGTCCAGGCTATACTCACATAATTACAATATTATAAAAGTATAATTGAGAGTATATATATACTCGTATTTGCGTGGAGGGAGGGCGAGAAACAATCCTCAGTACATCCTTTTTTGGATTTTAACTCCAATTTCCCCATCTAAGAATATATTATCTTGGCATTTATTCCGGTTACGATAGTGCCAACTTATGAAACATGTTTTTTCCTACCCCGTATTCATCCGAAAAAGAACCGAATTTAGGTCTAAAGCGTGAGACGTGAAAAGGGGGAGGGCGGGGAAGTGTTTTTTTTTTTGTTTTTTGTTTTTTGTTTTTTACTTTAGCCAACACGATAAATGTTTTAGGAAAGAGGAGGGTTTGTATAAAAAGGTGTCTAACGACCATTCATTGTGAAATATAAACGATTGGTTTCCGCATATCATGAATACCAAAGAGGACTCTCTCTCTCTCCCTATATATATATATATGTGTGTGTGTGTTTGTTTGTTTGTTTGTTGCTCCACATTATACCAAGCGACCGGGTTGTCTATATTTAATCACGCTACTGGAGTGGAGATTAGGAAGATAAAATACATCCGTCAGAGAGTCGAGCCCCGACCTTAAGAGTCACAGACAAACTAGACTAGATGATCCTGGCATAAAGTCCACGTGTTCACCCCGATGCGGATAGTAAATTTAATTTTAATTTAAACGCTTGATAAACCGTTAAAATAAATAATTTTGTAAAAACATTTGGCTAGGTAAGAAGTCAAAATCAATTAAACTCGCACAGGTGGAAACTTGCAATGGGCTGATAGTGACGGAGGTCAAGTTCCAAATCTTGATTTGATGATTATAACGGAATAGATAAATGACAAACAAAAAATATAACTCGTCATTGGCACCAAGCCTTAAACCAATTTTTTTAATTTGAAAATATTTTCACGTGAGCTAAAATTGTACATTTTTAAAGATTAGAATTTGGATTCGAGCTGAGAAAGAAAATTTCATATTCGGATTCGAGAAATAGAGCATTTGACCTAGCACTAGATAAAATGTATTTTAAAAAAAGGATAGATTAATTCATTAGCATAGGATGCAATGATATTTTTTCCCATATTTATTTATTTTCTCACCCACTTCGGTGAACAAATGGTATAAGGCATCATTTTCGCAATATACTATATTGATGATCTCAGGGAGATCGGGGTTCGATCCCGGTCAAGTGTAATGAGGGTGGTTTCTCCTAAATGACTTTACACTCTCCCTCTACGCCAATGTGGATGCACTTCCTCTAAATTCAACCTTCCTAATCCCTTAAACATTAGAGTAATTAGTATGTATGCGTGGTAAAAAAATTCTTTTTTTTTTCCTTATTCTCTTAAGTAAGCTAATATAAATAATATTATGCACTTCCCGTTGAAAAAAATAAATATCTACACCTAGTTTCTGTAGCTTTTAAATTTAACATGCTACGTCTTACTACCCTGCGAGACTAGTTGCATATTTACGCGTAGAGGATGATGACGTTATAAGTAATAAATAATTGACAGGGACTGCATCCATTTTTGTGTGAAGAGAGAGTAAGAAAGCAATAATATTTATGGAAATTCATTTCAGTACACCCAGTCAGGCTAGGGTTGATACAAGTTTTACTTTTACAGACTTTCTAGACCAAATAAAAAATGCTTTTCCCTTTGTTTTATAACCACGGATATAAACAAAACCAACTTGCTATTTTCACTGTTTTCTATAAAATTCTCGATAGAAGAATTATTAAAGACAAATATGTCATTGTTTTATTTTATAGAAATCATATTTATATTGTAGATACAACTAAATGCTTACACTTGGTTATGCTCTTTTGCTTCTTATTTCGAAAACTATTATAAGAATTCCAAGAATTTATTAAAAATTGTCGACCTTGGTGATCTTGGGGTGAATTGCTCGATTCGGGATCTGATGTTTATGGTTCAAACCCAGCCGAGGTCGACGGATTTTTCTTGGGAGATAAAAAAAAGTCCGTAGCACAACTTCCTTCGGAGGGGAAGTAAAGCCGTTGGTCCTATGTCGATTGTGGGATGTAAAAGAACTCTGGAGGTTATGTGAAAATACTTTTCCCGGCAAAATAGGTAAACCCTTTTGCACTTGCTCAAAGAAATTTTTGTGTGCTAATATAATCACTCGGTTCAGAAAAAGTGTACGTTAAATACCTACCAAAAGTAAAATATCCTAAAAATGTCCCTGACTTCACTGTCACATTAAATTCCGTAACTTTCCCAGTTTTCCAGGTGCGTATCAACTTTCTAAATCAAAAACCCAACATTCTCCAGATAATTGAAATTCATTTTAATTTACAGTTTATTTTTCGCGTAGTTTTCGTCGTCTGTAGAGAGAAGGGGCTATCTTTCTTCCCTGGCGTTAAAGTCACCTACAGTTAAGTCCACCAGTGGTGGAATGCAGTTGCGGGATGTGTGTGACAAGCGGTCGGTTGCAAACACAGCAGCCGTGAGAACGTAACATAAGTCATTATTCATCATTATTTCATGGGAGGGGGGACGGGAGAATCATAGCTTCGATTCAGTGGCAGGTCATTGCGTTTGTCTCTCAGGTGGAAAGTACGGCGCTCACGTGTTTTACTCAAGTCTCGGGAGGCCGCGGCTAGAATTCTAGTAGACCCTACAGTGTTAGTTTTAAAAAACGTGATTTGATTACCAATATTTTATATTTTCAGCTACTAAGGCATTTTTTAATAACTAAAAAAAAAAAAAGTTAACCCGTGTGCCTTGGGTTGGTTAGGAGAATTTTCGGGTAGCTCGAATGTATTATTATTATTATTATTATTTTAGCACCGCGTCTTACTACCCGTTCGGGTTATTCGATAATTACGCTAATGGATTAGGAATTGGGAGGATTGAATTTAGAGGAAGTGAA
>CABFWB010006644.1:17203-31361 GCA_902151455.1 Timema bartmani
CCCCCCAGTTCACCCGACCGAGATTCGAACCTCGATCTCCCCGTCCTCGGCAGTCGAACTCAACACGACTAGCGCGTTAGCCAACCACGCCACCGAGGCGGGTAGCTCGAATGTAAATTTAGACGCTTAGCACACAACACAAACTTGCACATCTTTCATTCCTAATTAGTGTATAGGTTCCCTGTTTGATCAATCAGACAGCCACTTAGTCTCAATTGGTAGATCGTCTCTCTTTTGATTAACGGTTCGATTCTCATCGATATTGGTTTGGTTCCCTTCGGTCTAGTGACAAGTTAACAGTCTTGTCTCAGGTTGTTGTGTTTGTCCCATAGTTGAGCCACGAATAGTCTACACAAGCATTGTATTGCGTGAACAAATAAACCAATCAACATACTCATATATTATTAAACTAAAAAGTTACCCACCTTGGTGGTCGCATGGTCTAAGGCGCTACTCTCACAATAGACCAGACTGCCGGTGATGACGGGGAGATCGTGGTACTATCCTGGTCGGGTGTACTGATGGTGGTTTGACCAAAATGATTTCCAACTCTCTCTTTCCACACAAATGCGGGTACACTTCCAATAAATTCAACCTTCCTCATCCCTAATCCACTAGCGGAATTAGTACATACGTGTATTTTTTTGGCTCTCCGCAAACAAGTGTGTGTGTGTGTGTGTGTGTGTCGGGTTACTGTTTTCAAGCAGTCCCCCACATCCCTTCACTCCTGTTTCCAAGCCTCACCAATGTTTCAAATACAATGGGTCCTTATAGTCAGGGGTTCTCTAAATAGTTGGTTAGTGGGTTACAAACCTAACACAGGGCTACCACTGATTTCATGACATAAATTTCCTGTGTTCTAAAGAAGAAATTGCCATTATTTTAGACGCTTTAGAAATAAGTATAAAAGAATAAAATTTCAATTTTCATCTAAATGACAAGTGCGAAATCATGTCATTTTGGTTAGGAACAGGATGATTTGAACTTAATGAAGAAATTATATGGAGTTGAAATGTTTCTAGGAATCCGTGCGTACCAAACCTGAAACATAACTATTTATAAATTTAAATTGAAGTAATATATATATTTTTTTTTTACTTAAGGCGATTAGCCCTTTTCATTTGGTATGGAAATGCAGAGCCATGGTAACAAACTGTTATCTTCAAGAATTTTTATTGTTTTGCAATTTTCTTTTCGGAAATGGTTTTTCAAGAATAGAAGCATGTTGATTAAGTTATACTTTTATAAATACACCTCCTCTATAATTTTAACAGCGATAAAATATTGATAAAATTGATATTTTTCAATAGAAAACTGCCGGCTTAGTAACAAAAAATAAGAAAATGTAAAAATTAATAAACATTGATACATTATCTTAGAGGGGTGTTTAAAATATTAACATAAAAATTTCACTCGTTTTCGAGAAAACTGATATTTCCAAACGTATGATTTTTCCGCAAGACCTGTCCGGTAGTTAGCACCATCTAAGGTTTTCATGATCCATCTGTTCTTGTTGGCGCGGAAGGATACTTTGGTCGGTTGTGAAGCCACGCCATGCCTTTCACCCTCCCACCCACCATCCTACAAAATAGGTTTAAGACTTGCATTCGAGAGGGCCAAGGGCCTTAAAAATATATGAATAGCTTAAAGTAAAAAACTAAAATTTAAAAAAATAATCTAATATAAAATTTAAGGTAATAATGTTTCAATTAATTTTTTCATTCAAGATTGAATAATACTTTGGCTTCGTTCAGATATCAATCATTTACTTTTTTTTAATTCAATCATGTAATTATTATTAAAGCCCTAAAACATAAAAACAGACGCGAGAAGCTTGAGAACTGTACTCTGGGAACCCCTGCTTTAGATTGCAGGCCAATCACTACACCACGACTTTCCTCGGAATTTAACGAACTAAAACAGGGCTGGTAAACCTGTGGCACGCATGTGAGAAGATTTTATTGGTCCATGGTATTAATATTACTGTACTAAGTTTATTTTTTCTGACTATAATTTAAATAAAACAATAACATATAATCATTTTAATTTATTTCAGAATAATTATCAGTCCTTTATTATTGTCACAGAGATATTAATTTTTGGGGAGTCATAGAGATGAATTGTTTACGGGAAATAAACAACTCATCCTCCCTTTCACCAGGCAAACCAATCAATATGAGACCGACACCTTTGTTCGTGTGCCCACTCCTATACAGTCTATACAACGTATATAAGAGTGGTGGTAAGTGACAGCTATAAAAAGTTACCAGAGCTACTTTCAAGTATCCATGTGCCAAACCATATGATATACAAGACCTTAGTTGAGCAATGAGCAGCTGTCACTTTTGGCAGTCAAAACTTTAACAACAAAATATTCATATTATAATATTTTATAGTGTATTTAAAGTTATTAAAAAATGTTGTTATGAAAATAACCGTTTGGATAATTCTTTTCTTTCGGAAGTAGTTTGTTGTTAAGCGAGTAAAGGCTAGTGTTGTTGTAAAGTTTTTTTTATGGCAAAACCTATCCTAACCTATTCTAGCCCACTTTTTCTTGAACACCCGTTGAAATTACTGTGGATATTTTTTATACTCGCGATTGTGTAAAAGTAAATAAATATAAGATCAAATTATTTTACATCTGCCACTGTGGACTTACCTACAAAATGGTTTACTACGAACATTCGTGAGATTCAGACTACTCTAAACGGACCAACGAAAATATGCTCATATCGGCCCATAAATTAATCTTGATTGGAACTTACTACACAAACCCATGTTCTATAGGCCCACAACATACTTCGAAAATACTATCGGCATACAGCAACAAACACATGACTAAGCGCTCCAATTGACTTTACACAAAAAGCCGCAGTGCATTTTCGATTTGCTCCAGTCCACATGGTTTAACCTCCCCTACCCCATATTACCCCAATATGATTCTCCATCCTATAAAAAGGGTTTATATTTTGAAAACTTCGTGTTTTATTGTGTGTATTTTCTGGGGATGGAAGGAAGAGTTGATTATTTTTTGTAGGTAACTTACTATTTATTTTAATATGTAGGTCTATTCAAGTTTTTACAATCAAATTTAATTTAGTATCGATTGTTAACCCTAATGAAAGAGACCATTGGGAAGACCTAGACACAGATTGGAGGATAACATTAGATTGAAGCTGAAAAACATAGGGTGTAATGAGGTGGACTGGATAGACTTACCTCAAGGTGGGGATAGGTGGGGTAATTTTATAATTATGGCAACTCAATTTTGAGCTCCTATTGCCCTAGAGTAAGTATTTATTAATACGGTTTTTAAACTGAAGCTGCAACGTTTTTAAGATAAGGTGCAAATTTTAGCCACATGAAAATGTGGGTTTTGTGTCATATTGGTTTAAACATTGCATTAATCAATCATAAACAAATAAATACGTGTACGCTATAGAGGCATACTTCTGTTACGCAGTCAAATAAGAATACGTATCACAGTTATAAATTTAAACCTACAAAACTATAGATGGACAGACATACATTTATATGATTTTATTTGGGGGACACTTTTTAAAATAAATAAATAAAAAAAGAAAGCAATGGATTTTATTGTACTTAATCTCAATATTAATGGTAAGGTTTTTTTTTACATCCTTTGAAAAATCACGCTTACAAACCAAAACATGTTTTTTCACTTCAAAACGTTTCAGGTTGTCCAATGTAACGCAAATAAGATTTAAAACTTTAATCTCATTTTTTTAAGGAAAGAGGATTTAAGGATTTTAAAGAAGATATAATCTATGAATAGTAACTTTTATCTTGTTTGGTTTTCACTTCGCCACTAAATAGAAAAAAACTTCGATATACTATTTGTTTTTACTCTATGTTTTGTTTAAAGTACTTTAAGTAACACTCAAATAAAGTAAATTTAAGAGTTCAAACATTATAATCACATTTTTTTAATCTCCCCTAACCGTTTTCTTCAATTTGTTGCAACTGGTCTTCTTGTATGGGCTAACCCTAAATAAAACCCAGTGTGTTAAGAGTTTTATTCGATTACTGGGCTTAGGAAAAATGTTCCAGCTCTGAATATTAGTGAAGTTCTTTTTTGACCTTACTCTTAAAAAAACATATCGCGCTTTAATACACGCCCGAGATATCCAAATATTTACTATAATGGGCAGGGATGTGTAAGATATCAGTTAGAAGCAGTGTACCAGTATTTTCTGGGAGTGAAAGTGAGGAGACACTACGGAAATAAGCTGCTCAAAGAACTCAGCCGGGATTCTAACTCAAGGCCTTCTCATCACTGGCAAACCAGACAACATTAGACTGACGCCTTTATTCATGTGCCCAAAGACCCACCAATATGGTGAGATCTTAATTACCTGAATATTTTAGAACTGTATTTTTTTTAATACTTATATAATGTCCGGACAGCTATCCTACTAATGACTTCTTGCTACCGCGCAAAATTCTATTATAGAGAACTGAACGGTAATTACTCTTAGATTGCACAGTCTTAAAAAGTGAGGTTAATTGCATCGGGCTAGACTTCATACGAACGCTTCCTTGCTTCATTCGCTCTTGATCTCGTAGTCACTCATTTATCAACTACTTTCATTTGATTGTTCTATAAACCTAATTATGTATAATGTATCCGAACAAAATAGATTTCACTCATTAACCTAGTAAATCCTTTCAATAAAATAATAATTGCGAGAAGATTAATATATTTTTTTTTAATTCTTTGTGAAGTTTGAATCTTTTTATAGGTGGGACGTAATAGTTTATTGCTTCTTTTCTAAATTAAGGCGGATGACTGAACTTACATCGAATCAAATATACGGGCCCTTTAGCATGAGAAGACGCTTAGAAGACTGAGTATAATCGATATGTGGTTGGATAAACTTTTCCTGAACCCGCGCTAGTGGGCACTCTGACAAAGGCATCAGCCACGTCTTGTATGTCGATGATGGAAAGGTCAGGGTTTATATTTCTGCCGGACGTAACAAAGGATTTTCCCCTAATTATTTATTCACACTCCCCTTCACGCAAATGCGGGAACGCTCCTTCCAAATGCTATCTTCCTCATCCCTGCCTCTATGATGTTAAATATTCGGATATCCAGGACGGGTGATAGATAATAAGTGGAACACAGAGACGACTGAAGATTACCAACTTGGGATTGTGATAATACGTTTTTTATAGCACGTTGTTAGCTGTAGAAAGGTCAAAATTGGTATAATTAATTCAAGATTTTTTTTAACGGATAGTTAAGTGTTTATGAATCCTGAGGATTACCAACTTAGAATTGTATATATTGCAACACTTGTAAAACAATAAATCCGAGTAGAAATCCTAAATAGAACCCACTGGAGTCCTAGACACAGACTGCTACTCTGCCCTAACCTCAGCTTTGGCAGTCATGTGCTAGTCTTATTAACGATCAAAGTTGATACTTTTCTGGATTTTAATTTAAATTTTAATTCGTGATTTTTACAATCAGTTTAGTTATTCAGTTGTTTTAGAAGTGTCGCCATCATAAAATTCTGATTTAGTACTTTTCAGGATTCATAAACGCTGAATTATTCGTTCAAAACAAAATCTCCAACTGTATCAAATTCAATTTTTCCAAAGTAACCAACATTCAATAAAAATTGGGAATTGTTACGGTTCTAAGTTGGTTCTTTTCAGCTCCCTCAGTGTACATACAATTAAGGAGGGTGCCTATCAAATAAATGAGACGTATCTTAGGCACCCAGGAGTCCCGCATTATCTAATAAATGGTGTGTTATTTCAAAATACGGCTCACTAGAAAATGGGAAGAGAAAGGTATCAACATGTCTCCAGGCCTACATGTTTAAATTACAAATTTTTTTTAAATCAATAAAAGTGGAACTTAACTTATTTTCGAAGACTTTTACGAGAAATGTTGCAGTTGTGAGATAAAATTAAATGTTTAGAAACAGTAATCACCCCCCACCCCATGTTTAAGAGCAAAGTATAAATCCAGCTCAAGATCAGGGTGCTTACCCTCCTCAACAATTTCCCATACCTAAAAACTGCTAACATAGTTGATATCACGGTACTAAATTCAATGATTTAAAGATACAGTATCCTCATGGCTTCTTTGGTGCCGACTGACAGCTCACAGCTGATAGCTGACGGCTTTGAAAAGCTACCAGACCAAATTATGTATCCCTACGCCGAACCATATGATCTGCAAAAAAAACATGTGTTTAGCAGCTGTCACTTCTGACAGTCAAAATTTAGGTATATACCTAAATGTTGACTGTCAGAAGTCAGCTGTGAGCTGTCAGTCAGCACCAAAGAAGCCATGGGGCTACTGTAGCATACCCACACTTCGCCGATCCCTCAACAATATAAATCTCTTAAGATATTTATAAGACCGTCCAGCTGTAGAGGATGTTATCATCCTAGACCAGCCAGTCATTTACTTCAGCAATGATAGTCCTGTTTATTTTTCGTTTTTTCATAAATCTAGCCTTCTCAAAAACCAATAAAATTATGTTTTAACAGGGTCACATCAGTACATTCTAAGATAATTGATTATTGTTTTGATGGTTTTGAAACGTCAGAACTGTTATTTCCATAGTAAATACAGTAGTGTGAGGATATGATCGTTCAAGTAGACAATGCCCTTGGAACCCAAAGTGCGGTCGGCACTATCTCCCGCCTGCCGAGTGTCCAGCTGGCTAACCACCAAGAGCCGAGTCGCGGCAGTCCTTAGCCGAGGTTGTCGACCCTACCCCGAGCTTGATATGCCTAATTTACAGTTTGACTGAAACTGGTGTAATTTACGAGGCGCACTGCGCAGTCGCAATAGGACAAGATTCGAGAGCCGAGAACAGTACGAGGACGTCAAATGTATAACCACGATTTAGTGGTTCTCTTGGGTTTTTTTGACAGTTGTTAAGATAAGAGAGTTTAATATTCATGGTTTATTATTAGTATGTTTAATATCAAGGTTATCATAGACTTTATATAAGAGTTAGATATGATAAGGGTAGATTAGAGCAGTGGTTCCCAATTATTTACCAGTCAAAGACCCCCCAAGAGGCTCTTTGAGATCGGCGGACCCCCCGTTTTTTTCTAATCATTAGAATCTAATTTATTCTATGTAAAGAAAATAGCACCCCTACCNTATAATTCGTGTTAGAAAACCTACAAAACTGGGAATTTGGCACAGTAAATCCGAGTCAAATGTGTTCTTACATACTTTTATTTTTACACTAACTCTAGTTGTAATAAGGTAGAAGGCTGTTATAAAGTCCTCCAGTAAATAAGGCACAGTTGTTGTTTTAAAAATATCCCGCCAAATTTTCTGGTATATATTAGTGCCATCACGAAGCTAATACAGGTGCTATATCGAAAGCAGCAGGAAACTTGTAGCCTCCATTGTGTTCAGTACAGAGTGTGTCTAAGAATTGGCAGGTGGGTGTTATCCTCTTTTTATAACTTTTCATCTCAAATAAAGCTACGATTTTATGTTAATTATTTACCATCCTTATCGTTATGATAGAAAATGTTAGTGTGCTTAATAAGCAACACCATCATGTACTGAAAATCAGTTTCAGATCATTCTTATTTTCATATTTTACATATTTTATGACTGATTTAAGGATTAATTCTGATATTATTTATATGGGCCTTATTATTTGCTGATGTAGGTAATATGGCCCAATTACACACATTTGTTTTTGTATTTATATAGTAACTATGGTGTATGCTATAGTTACGTTTTTCAATATTCAACTAGAAAAATAATAAACAAATATTTTTCCTAGTACCTATTTTTTTCTAACTTCATTATTAAATATTTTATAAGCAATTATTTTGTAAGTGGGCTTTATTTGCACTCCTTACCTTATAATGAATATATTAGTAATAATTAACACAAAAAGTTAGTTAGGCCTACATGAAAATTTATTAATGATGAAAAAGTTCAAATTTATTCATTTGGGTCTAGTATTAGTGAGATAAGTGAAACTTCTTATTTTTTCCCATCACTTCTTGAAGGCTGGACACTTTGCCTCGAAAATCCGAATGCATGTCATGTCTATTTCTATACCGTTTTTCATGAAGCAGTGTTGATTAATTATTATTTTAACATTTTATTTTGTTAAATTTAGGCGGTTGTCGTAGACCCCTTAAGAACAGCTCGCGGACCCCCTTTTGGGAACCATTGTATTACAGAAAAAGCGCCCGTATATGTGTGAGGCATGGGTGCTAAAACAAGTTATAAATCACATGTGCAGTAAATAAAAACCACTAGTAGGTCTATAGACGGAAAATATTCAAAATCTCAACCTCCCAGTCACAGGCAAACCATATTGTGATTAAGTTTAATAATTTTTGGATGAATTAATCATACACAACACATATTAGCATACATTGCATCCCAGGGAACACCACTCGTTCTCAGAATATAAAAAACAATATTTTTACTGGTTGTTCTTTAAGGGTGTGAAACGTAGTCTCTTAACTTACATGACGAAAACAAATATAGGATGTTCGAGAACCTATAACTTTATTCGGGGGTTTGAGTGGTAAATCAAATGGGAAGAAACCAATGGAAAGCCCAGACGTAGATGGGAGGATAACATTAGAATGGACCTGAAAGAGATGGGGTGTAATGAGGTGGACTGGATAGAACTAACTCTAGATAAAGATAGGTGGTGGGTGTACTTTTGTAAGTGCAGAGATGAACTTTAATAGAGTACCTAACGCCATATAGTAAGTATTGAAACTATAATAAATATTAATCAACCAGAAACTTTAGCTGCCCGTTTAAGTACAAATATAATAGCTGGTCGTCTTTTCATAATTTAGTAAAATATACGGGATCCTCTATTAATTTAACTACTTCTTTACTTTTAATTAATACACAAACCGCGCTTTTAACTTTAAAATCAGCGGTAACAATAATCCAATATTATATATTTGTTGTATTACGAACTTAATATTCTAGAGAAGTTAGTAAATGTCAATATACAACAATCATCCCTTACATGTAGTAAATCAAAATCCATGGCATTTTACACGAGCAAGCGGAGTTCTTATTTAATAGCCTTAATAAATGATTTCACCCATTCTCAACTTAGTTCTATAATAATAGGGGCAGTTATCATAATTGCTACACTGTTATACAATGATGACGAGGTATTATTCGAGAAAGAACATCTCAAGGATTTAATAATAATAATAATAATAATAATAATAATAATAATAATAATAATAATAATAATAATAAAGATATTAAAGGACTACAATAAGGGATAATTCTATTTAATATACCACGTGATAAATGATACGGGTAAAAACTTATTTATAGTATAATATTGTTGGAACTTTTTTTAGCACCACGCCTTATTATTTGTTCAGATTATACGCAAATTGGAAATATTAAAAGTAGTTCTAATACTGTGTATATTTGTTAAAAACACACGCATAGTAACTTATAACAAAAAAATGCATTCCGTTGTAATGAGAAGTATTACAAAGCGTATGCAATTCAGAATACAAAGATTTCATTAATTATAATCCAACTAGTTCGACGATTTACGTGTGTCGATGCATACCTAAACGTAAATACTCAACATTGTGGTATTTCACAGTTTCCAAATAATGTATGGCTACTTTACGTTAATCGATGAATGTATGAACGCTATTATGACAGAGTTCCCGAAGTCATTAAAATGATTTGAGGGCTCGGATTTGCACGAAAATCACAAAACATCTAACAGTAATTTTTCGTCTGGAAATGACGACTAGGGGAGGTAAAAACGTGCACTTATTTTAATGGTGGTTCTGCGCAATACCTCAGGGCGGAGCCCCTGCTAACACCACCCTTTTATTCTCATTTTTCCCACAGGCTCCTAAATTCTGCCAATTGCTGTCGGTGACAGCCTCTAGATTTATGATGAAGTGCGAGTTTATAAAATTGTTCTTTCCTAAGCTGAAATTATATAGTTACCCCACCATAGTAAGAACCTTATTATGACAGTTCAAAAGGTCACTATAGATTTATTAACATGTTTGGCACCTGCCACTTTAGAGAGCTGAAATTAAAGATAAGCCCTGGATATTAAAGTTTTAGGTAAATATTTAAGATACTTTAATTTCAGGGGAAGTAAATTTATTCGCAAAGGCTCTGTATATAGTAATGAATTACTTATACCCAAATTTTGTTACGAAGGACATGTGTGACAGATAGAAAGCTAAGCATACGTAATTCTCCCTCCCCTTCCCCCATTTATCTGAGGTATTTAACGTGCACTTTCTGAACCGACTGACTATATCAGCACACAACTTATAAACTATTATAAATCTAGAATAGACACAACTTTCAGCCCCCAGCTGTTAATTATTGATCACGGTGAAAGGGGAAACCCACATTTCACCAATGATACAGTTTTTAGCCATGCCAGGAATTGAAATGCATAATCCATGTGTGTGCGAGTGTGTGTGCTTGTTTGGTGTAAGAATGTTTACTAATGTTTATTTTAATTTATCTCTCTTTCCACTACTGATCAAGAGATACTTTGCTCAAGTTGATTACTGTTCTGGTTGCTGGTTTTTTACGTGTTTATCTCATTGCAATATTTTATATGTTTTATGTTCGTGTGTATGTTTTTCTCAAATACTTTTCTCCTGTGTTTCATTTAATGATAATAATAATTGATAAATGTAGTGTAATGTTAACTTAAAGACATGGTTAAATGTAAGAGAAGGCTTGTACCTTAATTTCACCATGTAAATAAAGACAACCCTAATAATAATATGATATTAATAATAATAATAATTATTATTATTTCCTGATTCACCCTTATCAAAAACTATCACCTTAGTTTTGGAGACATTTATACGAAGTTCCATTTTGCATGTCACCACATTCAAACGATTTAATGAATTCTGCATGTCACTTTCACTCTCAGCCATTAAAACGGCATCATGTACATAAAGCAGCACTCTTATACTCACATTGTCCATTTGTACACCGACCGAGTCCTTATAAACATTCCTCACACATCTATCCATGAATACATTAAACAACCATGAGACATAATACAACCTTGTCTAGCACCCTGTTCAATGTCAAACCATTCGCTCAAAGCTCCATCCCCCTCTAACGTACGCTTTAACTGCCATCATACACCACCATAATTGTATTTACTAACCCTGCATCCACACCATACTCTCTAAGAACATTCCATAACATACTTCTATTCACCCGATCGTACACTTTCTCCAGATCAACAAATTTACAATACACTTTATTCCTTACTGCCACACATTTCTCAATCAGTTGTTGTAATGCAAATATCTGGTCCATGAAACCACATTGCACGTCCTAAATCTTGTTCTCAGTTTTTTTCACTCAAACTCTCAATTAAGACTCTCGCAAAAAATTTGTTTGGAATACTCAACACACTAATTGCCCTTTAATTCTTACATTCACTCTTACTGCCTTTGCCTTGTACAAAGGAACAATGACAGCATTCTTCCAGTCACTAGGAACATTCGAAATTCCAGCACACACATTGAACCATTCAAACAATCTGGAAAGTATTACAATACCCCCACACCTAAACATTTCACTTGTGATCCCATCTGCACCCGCAGCTTTACCATTCTTTAACACTTTCATAGCTTTTAATACCTTCGCCTTGTTAATTATTTCCTTAATAATAACATTTTTCCTATTTTCTGCTATTTTTTCTACGTTTTAGCCATACAATTACCCAAAAATACTCCCTCCATCTTTCTCTTACACTGTTTTCATCCTAAATCATTTCATCGCGTTCACTCTGAATGCCAATGCTATTTCCTTTCACTCCTTGTTTCGTTCTCTTTACCCACTTCCAGAACAGCTTCTTATTTCCTTCAAATAAATTCTGAATTATTTGTTCTTCTTTTAATCTCATTTGCTCCTTACTCTCCTTTATTATTTTATTTGCATTCAACTTTTGTCTTTGTATAAATGTGCCACAGCCTCTTGCGTTATGTTTCACTCTTCACAGCAATCATTCGTTTGTATGCTTCTTTCTTTTATCTCACAGTTTCTTTCACCTGTTCATTCTATTATGCATCTCTTTTTAAGTCTCCCATCACTGTAGCTCCACACACACATTTCGCGCACTCAACTACGGCCTCTTTTATTATATTCCAATTTGTATATGTTTAATATCCCGGTTGATCGCTTTTAAGTGTTTAATGAGATTGAGATTTTACTAATACATCATTAAAACACCAGTATTAGTGGAAATTGGTTTTATATAACAATAAAAATATTTGAAAAATTATTTGTTGTGATTGTTGGGGGAAAACACGTTATTTATCCAAGAGAATGTTTCTTAACATTTCCTTTGACCTAAGAAATTTCAAAATTGCTCAATTTCACCAGAAACTTCGTTGAAAGTGGGCTCATTTCACCTTTTCATAATATATTTAAAAATTATATTTAAAAAATAAGGTTTTTAATCCTATAAGACCTAATGATCTACACTTTAGCGTCAGCCATATTCTGAAATAACAAACCAACTCTTACATAACGCAGGATTTCTGAACATTTGCTACTGTTCTAGACTCTAAGGGAGATGGCC
Organism: Timema bartmani; assembly: GCA_902151455.1. Classification (NCBI taxonomy): domain Eukaryota; kingdom Metazoa; phylum Arthropoda; class Insecta; order Phasmatodea; family Timematidae; genus Timema; species Timema bartmani. The sequence continues at coordinate 29,821 of CABFWB010006644.1, forward strand.
CCCTTAACAAAGGGAGCGCAAATACTTTCCAAACAAAAAATGCTAAGAAAATTCCAACCTCGCATGAACATCCTTAGGCCATTAAGAATATTGGCGCGTACCGGTTTAGCAGTCAACTAACGTCGCAAAGCTTGTTTCCCTTTTATACGTTTTCTGCGCCATCAGATATTCACAGTCGAATATTCTTAAGGCACAGCCCTTTCAAGGCTTTATGTAACTCAACATGCTAAAGGATTTCCCACGCTTATTCCTTGCAAATGTGGTTACATTTCCTCTAAATTTCTACCTTCTTCACCCATATCCCATTAGCGGAACTTATATATATATATATATATATATACACACACACACACCCAAGTATTGCCCAAAAGGGTATTAAAATGTGATGGAAAAGAAATATCAAAAGAGTAGGTTTAAAGAGGCCCGATCCATTAGTACTTATTCCGTGAAAGTTTTTATATATATATATATGTAAAAAACAGCTATTTTCAACCTTTTTCAATTCACGGCACATTGAACAAGGTGCTAAAATTGTCAAGACACGCTATCAGTTTTCTTTATTCCTTCATCCTCCTCTTTTATAAACTTGTGAGCACTTCTTTTTACTAAAAAAACTTGTGCTAATTTTGTTGATAGGTCACGGCTCTAGCGTCATAATATGGTATGTACTGTAAAAATGTATTCGACCAATAAATCGCGTGGCATCGTGCAATTTCTTAAAGCCAATGACTTTCTTAACATATAAAAAAAAACAGAATGTGTCTCTCATATTTTTCAAACAACCCCCCCACCCCCTCCTAGCACCCTGTCTAACATGAAAGTTGTGATTCAGGAATTAATTCTGAAAATCAAATAAAATAAGTTACCTACTTAAATGCTAATGCTAATGCATTGCTCCAAATGTGTATTTTTTCTTTTTCTTAATAGAACACTAAATTTTTTTGTTTTATGCTGCCAAGAGTGTCCTTTTTAAGCGGAATATGAGGGGGATGGGGGGGCATATACCCCTGATCTTACCGTTAATGACTTTCGTCGATTAGGAGGATGTGGACTAAGCATTAGACGAATTATTCTGATATTAATTAGGTTGTGTATTTAGAAATTGTATGCTAGGTATGTAACCCAATAAAAAAAACTCAGCTACACAACTCCATTCACAACAGGAAGTCATAATTCTCTTGAACATAATGTGTTCGTGGAGCTATAAAAAACCAGGATATAATAATATGCGTGTACAAACTCATGTTATACACTAGTCATAAAAATATTATGTTAGTATACTTATTAATGGTTTTAGGTATGTCTATGATAGACTAATTTTAACAGAATCACTCAGCAAAACTTATCCACCCTTTCATACGTATATCGTTTTACTGTTATATTTGGTTAGTCTGAAATTAAAAACATTTAAACCAATTTTAATATTTAACAATTATTAGTATTATTATTACTAACACCATTTCTTACTACCCGTTCGAGTTATACGCACTTACGCTAATGTGTAGTGGTAGGGTGATTGTGAGATGAAATGGAGGACCTAC
>CABFWB010006645.1:0-19537 GCA_902151455.1 Timema bartmani
TAATCACAACTTGTGAATGTGTGGAATGCCAGGCCTACACCGTGGTTCGGATCCCACGTTAAACTGTAGGTCCTCCATTTAATCTCACAATCACCCTACCACTACACATTGGTTTAATTGCGTATAACTCGAATGGGTAGTAAGACGCGGTGCTAATAATAACAATAATAATAATAATAATAACTCTTTTCTTGGGGTGTTAGCAAGCTCGAGTCCTTTGTCTTATCAGTCGACTCAGGATTTTGAATTCTGAGGTTGACCTTACACGCTCACAATTTGTCACAGAGATGGAAATTTAACAGCTGGATGTAACAACTAATATAAGCAACAGAGTAATGTATTGCGATTTTTTTGTTTGGAAGGCAAAACAAGCAAGTTATGTAATTGTTCGTGCGAAGGCTCATTCTTATTCTTATTTTTTTGACCAAACACATAGGTGCCTGCAGTGTGCTTTTGGACATGATTCACAGCTTATGTGTGAGTGGTGGTCTGTTTACTTACTTTTTACTTACTTTTTACTTACATACTTCGACTTGATAAAATTATGAATGTGTGTCGTGAGGAGGAATCACTCAGATTGATCGAGAAACTACTATAAAAAATTTGAAGAATGACACTTGGTTGGAAATTGTTTCTTCTCTGGAAATTAGTTGGGAACCCTCTCTTTTTTTACATAGTTGTGTTTTCCTCTAACAATGACATGTAAACCCCCCCTTTTCTGTACACTTATGCCCATAAATAACAGACAGGTTGATTACAAGAGAGTTTTATTTTTTATTCAACAAATAACAATACTCGAATACTCGAAGAGAGAGAGAGAGACATACCTAGCGTTATATGCAATCATCAAACACAATGGCCATTACAAAAAACAAGGTCATTATTAAGACCTGGGGCAAGACCCCGAGCTCAAAGATGGCCGACAAAAGAATCCAAAAATACATTTATAGTTAAATTGACCTTTGTACAATTCAGTTCAGAATAATTATAATGACGAAGATAGAAATAATAACCTACAAGTTTAGGCACTACCATAATGGAAGTAGCTCGCCGCCACCAGTGACTCTCAATTTACAGTAATTGGCAAGGTGCCCTAGATAAAAGTTTATCTTAGCAGCCTTTCTAAGGCTCAATAGAAATATACAACAAAAATGCATCATAGAAAGATTTACTATAGTTGAGTAACCTATCAACTAACAAAGCTAGCAGACGAAACACACGGGCTCGTGGCCCCTGGTTTGACCAACAAAGTATCAAACTGCAATAGATTAAATTCTTTATAATACAAGAAACACAATCATTAGCATGATGTGACTAAAGTACCAGAAGGGTATAATTCAATAAATTATTTAGGTAAACAAAGATTAAATCTTAATCTAATATCGCCAAACAGAAATTTTGAAATCATTATTGCCAAACAGAATTTTGAAACAGACAAACTAAACCAATCAAACACTAAAGTGTTTCACCTAGAGCATGTAGCGAAATGTGTACTGGCACAATAGAGTCCTACCATTTTATACACACGATAATAATCACGTGCTCTCAAAGCGCGGGAAGCAAGGGTGGGAAGAGGGATAAAGGGGAGTGCACTATTCTGGAATTTGCTCGCTCAGCCTCGGCATAATTCAAACCGCGCGCCACACAATAGAACTGTTACTATCGTGACACTCTCGTCAGCGCGCATGAATCTGCGCATGTCGATCATCTCTTGTTTTTTCTTTGGGTGAGGCACACTCGGAGGCGGATACCAAACCATGGTCTCTCAGTTCAGTTGGATTTTACTCGAGCCGCGATGAGTACGTTGTGTGGAGCCTTCGTCAGGACGAGCCAAATGGGGGCAGAATCGGTGAGCCAAACAATCCTTTTCCTTCCATGTTGTAACAAGGTTACAGACATATAGGTTTATTTTCACTTTCCATCATTAAATACATAACAATAAACCCAGCACCAGCAACAAGGACCCCATCTAGTCAGCATTTTCACAAAGACTGAGTGAATCAACCGATTCTTAGCATTCGCAGCATGCTAGTCCGACGTCCAAAGCATTTGCTTTCCATTACACTGTTGCATTACAACTATCTGTACCCTGTTTTACAAGTGGCATGCTCTATCTCTTTCATGCTTTAAGTCGTGTGACTAATAATAACTCAATGATTGGTTGTTGATAATGGAAATATGGAGTTTCGTGAAAGGAAATTGCCACCTAAGTGATGTTCTGTGTGCACACTTGCATGTGTGTGCGTGTGTCGGGAGTTTTTCTTTGTACTGTAATGTAGAGTGAGATCCAGTTAATATTTTGAGTAGACCACACAACATGTGTGTGTGTGGTGTGTTCAGTTTTTCCTTTATGTGAGAGTTGCAATATTTCATGTTATCATTTCTTATTTTGTTAATATGTAACAGTTTATTAAAGTATGTAGAATTACAAATAATAAAAATGTGCTAATGTATTTTATACTTATAAATGACATTTATTTTTATTTGACTAACTATGGTCCACAAAACGCAGCATTCCAAGTTAATTACATTTTCCAGAGCGCTATAAATGGCCACCACAACTAGTGGCATTTTTATATTTTATTAAAACAGTTAATTAGCAACACAAAACAAATACCGCCTGCCTTGTGGGGCAGAAAAGTTAAGAACAATGTCACAACATTTTATATAGGGCCTAGCCCTGAATATGTCAATTAACAAACGTGAAATAAATTGTGCATACCCACCTTTTTTTTCAAGGTCTGACCAATTAATGGTTTTCCACTATCCAGGTGTTGAACTCAAAAGTAATCTTAATCTTCTAGCAAGATTAGTGTAAAATGTGTAAATTTTAAACAGTCATTAAAGTAGTATTAAATAAAAGTAATAGGAATGTAACAGTGCCTATATAAGAAACGGTAGTTTCCCACTTCTAGTGATTTTTAGTTTATATTCTAACTAAACATTCATACAGTTTAATTCCAATAAACAAGTTCCAGATGCTATTAACTAATATATATATATATAATTATTATTATTATTGGATCTATCATATATATCATGTGACTAAACAGTTGCTAGCTAATGAGTTTTCTAATCAAGGTTGCACTGAAATAGAAATGTTATGTCTAAGTAATGTATGCCATTTGTTAGAGTGTGTTCACACAATCAATGCTAATGTTGATCTAGGTTATCGTGACGACAGCTTGGAAACTGTGAAACAGAACCGAGATGAATATGACATGCCCCTGAAAATTTTATCTTATGAAGAGTTGTATGGTTGGACAATGGATGCCATTGTCAAACAGGTGGGCTATAATTATTTTTTAATGTAACATAAAAAGTTATATATATTCGAGAATTATGCAATAACATCTTTAGGAAAAACAACAAATACTATTGGGGCACATTTGAACACTTTTCAACTATTTTTTTTTATTCTTTTGATAAAAAAAATTGCAGAAGTCATACACAATAATTTTTTGCTAATTTTTCTAAAAGGTTTAAGCATGTATCTAACAAAATTATATTGTTTTATCGGATGTATAAATTTGTATTAATATAATATTCTATATCACTATTGCATAAACCATTATAACTAATTTGATTGATAACAAATAAAATGAATTTTTTTTTTTAATCTTAGGAGGTTTTAAAAGTCTTACGCTATTGTCAATATTAAGAACTTTATACTTTCATTGGTTGCTCATTCACTACTTTTAGAGACTTTATCAAAATGCTAGTTTTGTCATAATTTATAAGTATTTGTTAGACAACGTAAGGCGATGAACAAGTCATTTGTATTTCAGGAGCTCCCAATACATTTGGTTTCCTACCTTGTGCTAGGAGCTTTAAATGACATAATTAACTGATGATTTTCCAGCATGAATTGCAAACAAGACATTAGAAGCAGGATGTTAAAATACCATTTCAAATTAAATAATAGGAAAGGCCTCCAAAAAGTATTATTTTACCAATCATAACATTGTTTCCATTTAAAAAAAAGTCATTTTAATGAAATTATTAATTTTAATGACACTAGCTAAATCTCAACATTAATTTACAAACATTAGAAAAAACTCAAATGGTTTGTTTCACTTTATAATTAATGCTTTATTAGTTATTATTGGATTTTTGGGCTTGTAGTTTGGTTTAGATTTAGAAGTAAACCATTTCCCCGTTTGACTGTAACTGCTTGTTTGCTATTCTAGTATTGGAAAAATGGTTTATTCCTGAGACTAGACTATGAATTTGCCCTTGGTTTTATAAATGGCAATATTTTTGTGTTATTTATGAAGCATATCTATGGCACTGGGGATCTGAAAAAAGTATTGATACTTTACTAATATTGATATTTTTCTTTTGATACAAGTATTTTCTTTACTCAATACTTTTTTTACCGATGATAATATTACTGATATTAGTACTCACACTTCGGTATCGGATCGGTATCGAAAGAAACAACTTTTTTGTTATCTTCACTCATGATGGGATTAAATGTTCACTAGGGTAGACTGTGGAGGAAGAATAAATAACACTGTTTCTTAATTCTCACTCATTTTCTGCATGACAAGCAAGAAGAAACTCAGCATTCAATCACAAACTAAACAAAATAAGCTTTTGTAGAGTTCAATGAATTCAGTCAACTCAAGGGCACCCCTAACGGGCGAAGCAGAAAAGTTTATGTGCATTGTTCAAGCAAACAAAGCAAGGCAGGTGTCCATTCTTCTATTATTTGGCAAGTTAGTTAATAATATATCTTGATAGATTATATCGACAAATGTAGTTAAAAAATGGAACCTCCCAGAAGTGAACTATGGAAGTTTTTTAAGAAGTTGAATAGCGAAAAATATAAAATTATCACAATAGTAGATGTTAGTTTAACATAAATTGATAAGTAGAATGCTGATAAGTATTCTCTTTCTATTATAGCAACTAATATTCAACCCAAATGCCCAATTGATGAATAAGCTAAAATTTTACATAGAGATGTTTGGTTTTAACCCCCTATAGCCCCAATTAATACTGAGCATATTACTACAAAGAATGTAAATTTTCTTATTATTAAAGTATGAGAAATAATAAATAAGGGTGCAATATTTTGCCAATTTATTAAAATCAAACACTTTATTCAGGTTAATCCTTCTCTGAGTCTGGGTAATCAAAAGTGAAATGGGGTGACTCCTCTTTTTGGTATTAAAGCTAAAAAAAAATATTATTAGAGATAAACTGTTAAAATGAATTTGCACAGTTATTGATTTAATTGATATTATTATGACAACAGATAAAATAACCGATGCAATAGTTTGAATCAAGAGGTATTTTAATGTAGATTCAGATGATAATAAATTATTGGTTGTAGAAATTAAAGGAATAAATGATAATAAATTAACTTCTAGACCTATTCATACACCTCATCAAGAGCTAGATGAGATATATATAAAAGTTCCTACTATAAGGGTAGTTAAAAAGATAATTTTTATAAAGTTTATTTGTATTAGAAAAAGGAATATTATTTAATTCCATAATATGTAGGGTATGAACCTATTAGCTTAAATTTAGCTTATTTTTATATATTTTAGTGTATGAAGCACTTGAATGTTTGATATTCAATGATATCTAGTTAAATTCTATTAAATATAATGAAACAGAATGGAGATTTTTCTTCACAACACGAGTTACAGTCGACTGGTCTACATTGTACAAGTCCCCACTAACAATATAGAAGAAATTAAAATGTTATTAGATAACTGTACTCAAAGATTGTTTACAACCAAGCAATTGCCAAACAATTGCTTGTACAGAAAAAAAGAAAGAAAAAGAGACCATTGTAATGTGCAGTCTGAGTAAGTTAGATTGTGAGGTTGGATTGTGCGAAGGAGCGGTGTGGGGTCACTACCTGAACTTACCTTTGTAGAAGCCAGCTGATTGACTCAAGGATAGTTGTGTCTTTGCTCTAGTAAAATCATGTTTAAAATTAGCTTTCTAAAAAATGCTTCTTGATAGCACGGTTGTCACTGGGGACTGCATCTGGCGATTCCCGTGTTGAAGGACTCAAGCGCTCCCAAACAGAGCAAACATTTTAATCTGGAGGTTGTGGATCTGGTGTATCCATGTGTATGGTCTAGGGTCACTTTGGTTACTGCCATCAAGTTATAAAATCCACAAATTATTTTTAAAACAACTTTTTTTTTGTTGAAACACTTTTATAACCTCTGTTATTTGTACATAGATTGGTCGTAAAAACAACTGCACTTTTTGTGGTGTTTTTCGACGACAAGCCTTGGATCGTGGTGTGATGATGTTAGATGTGGATTGTCTTGCAACAGGACATAATGCAGATGACATAGCGGAAACAGTCCTCATGAATATTTTAAGGGGAGATATTGCTAGATTACAGAGGTGTACTGCCATTGTTACTGTGAGTACTATTGAGACTTCTTTTGAAAAGTCCAAAGTTTAAGTCACCATTTCATTTTTAAAGTTCTATATTTATTATTTAATGGTTAAAATATTTGAAATGTTTCAACTGAAGCTAGCCAAATATATAATTTAAAATAGTAAATGGTTTATAAATACTTTAGTGCATTTCTTTCTTTGCAATTAGTTTAATTCATTTGTTTGATTTTTTTAAATTTATTTCAAACATATTTAACCTCTTAAGCATGACTTTAACTAATTACTGAAACCCTTCCTGAGGGTGATCTAATTTCTTTAATGCAATAGTTCAAGCCTGTAAATGCATTACAAATTACTGACGACTGATGATGTCGCACACACTACAGCGCATTTCACAAGGAGATGACTTAAGATGTCTGAAGATGTCGTACACACTAGAGATGTTAAGGAACAAAAACATAATAGATGTACTCACTATACCACAGTATACATAATCATTTTTATGGCATCATTATATCACAGAAGTTACATTAACAATTTTTTTTCTGCACCACACCACATTGGATGATGTCAACGATGACGATTATTATTATTTGTCAATTGAGTTCTTTGGAAAGGGGGTGGCTGTCATTAATATTGATTGTGAGGAAAGCATTTTGAATGTTTCAAATGTCATGAAAGGGCCAATAACTTGCAATTCACTGCCACCCATGAGTGAGATAAGAAGTTAATATTTTATTTTAAACTAAATAAAGGAAGAACTGAAAAACATAAAAATGCAACCTTGGGAAAAGGGGCCTATGAACACATTTTCCGGAGATATCCTCAATTATAAATGTTATATATATTTCTCTTTTCAACTAAATTAATTATCTTTCTCCAAATATAAGTTCTTGGGCTTCTTCTATTTAGTTTGTTAATATCACAAACTTTTTACAAATCCAGCAAATACAGTATTTTCTCAACTAAACAATTATTTATTTCAAATAAAAAAAAAAGCACTAAATTATGACTATAACTAACCTACCTGTATTACATTTTTAACAACAAATACATATTTTGCGAACTTTTACAAGCAGGCTATACAACAGAGGAAGATTATCATACTAAATAGATTGGGTTGTGTCCAAGCAGAGAAAATATGTCCTTTTTAAATTAATATAATTACGTTTGGCACTTAAATCAATCTTCAATCTAGGTCTAATATAACATATATAAAGTTATTATTTAAAATATTTTCACTAAATTATGTAAATTATTCTAACTCAGATTACAAAATAGCTTTAAGAATAATTTGGAGAAGTGTTAAATTAAAATCCTGTAGAACTCTGTTTATAAAACCTAAAATCCTCCCATTGGTTATATTCATTCAATTTACTTAAACTAATAAGTTAGACCTTTTTTATTTTTAGATTAACTCATTGCCTTCATTTATAGCTTCAATACAAGACAAAGAAACAGATTCCACAAAACAACAAATAACTTGGTGTTGTATCAAAAATGGGTCCACTATTTTTCCATACAAATCATCAAATCATTAACTTAAATAATTCCAACAAACTCACAAAATCTACACAAAAAATAAATTTTCTAATCTAAATTATAAAAAAAATTGTCAATTGTTTAAACTTGATTCATATTCTTGAGTTCAAATCAGATCACCGGAATGCAAATCTATCGTGCTATACTTCTATTTGTCCTCACTCTCAAAGAACTTAACACAGCACAGAATCATGATCATAATTGTGTATTATTGTTGTTGTTGTAACAAGGACAAATGAATACAAAAGAATGGGGAAAAGTACAAATATAGGATTTGATTTCAAGGGAAAGGAGAGTGATCGAGCACTTATTCATATCATCAACATTGTGATATAAAATTGTGGTGACATCACAGGCCACAAAAATATCCGGCTTAAGCCAACACAATATCTTGTACTTCTGCTTCCGTTGTATGTAGCACAAATTACAAAAATGCATAGATAATATTATTTTATTAGTCAATAATAGCATATTATCCATTAAATGTCTTAAAATGTGCTTCTTGACTTTAATTATACATCTACAGTAAATCTGACAGCTAGGAAAAGCTACCATATATCCATTTGACAAACCATATTATGATTTGTTGTTACTTTTGGCAGTCAGAACATTCACACAAACAAACAATTTGTTTCTAAATTATTAACTATTTTTATATTATTGAAACACAAACTTATGCAAATGATTGTTTAGATTAAGCATGTCTTTGGTTCTCTTAAAAAATGCTTTACAAACAAGAGCTTCTAAAATGTGGCTTGTTCTTCTAAAATCAAGATGGCGAACCAGCCGAAACGAGGGACGTTAATGATGTCATTCAAACTGCCGAGGTGGTTGTGTTTTTACGCTTTTTACAAAATAAAAACGTTTTATTTTGATACTAATATTTTGTATGACTTCTTTCTCTCTCAGTTATAAAAACTTTTTTTAATGGTGGCCAGTCATAACAAGGTACAAGTGTGAATAAAACTAACTCTCTTTGGTTAATTATTTTATGTATTATAATCTCTTGCTGCCACAACTACAAAACAAAAAAGTAATAGTTTTATTAAGTTTTATTACAATATTTTGTTCTTTAAAAAATTTATGAAACCACCAACAATACTGTAATCCTTAGAGAAGTAATATTAGACTCGTTTGATAACATTTTTATTGATAATTTAGTATTAGTAAGCAAATAATAGTTATTTCTGAATATGTTGACAATAATATAGTCACTTTCAGTTACCAACCTTCCAACCATGGATGCACTATAATTATACTGTTAGTTGGATTTCTTTGGAATGGAGTCAACAAACCTCTAAGGAGTGCCTTTCCCTTGGCTTCATGTCAGAATGTGGACAAGACTAGTTGTAACTCATTTAACTGCCTGATATTTGATGATTCACAGGCTTCTGAAGGTACCATCCCACGTTGTAAACCCCTTAAATACACCTATGAGAAGGAGATAGTGATGTATGCCTATTTCAAGAAACTGACCTACTTCTCCACAGAGTGTGTGTTTGCTCCTAATGCTTATCGAGGTCATGCCAGGGCGTTCTTGAAAGATCTAGAGAAGATACGACCCACCAGCATCATTGATATTATACACTCAGGTACCTGCACTTCTCTTTTCTTGATTAATGTGTTTGTGTGTGTTGGTAACATTTGGTTAACCTAATGATCTCCATTCTAGGGGTTGTTGATCCAAATGGAGTTTCGCAGATGGCATTTTTATATATAGATTAAAGAAAGGTGAAAAAGTCAATTAAAATGTAACTGTTAAAATGATTTTAAAAAACTGTTAAGTTACTGCTAAAGTTTATATTGCCTACACAACTCTGTCATTGTGCTTGCTGTCTTAGTTTACTTAGCATTCTTGTGTTTAGACTAGCATAACTTTCAAGATGTCCCTCGGGCTTGATGATTTTATTTTGTGGCATCTTATTTGCATTTATATAAACATTAATCTATAGTAACTAACTAAACAAGCATTTGTGGAAATGTGGACTCAACTCCACACTTGTTTGGTTTTTTGGTGAGAGGGAGGTCAGGATTAAAATTCCGGCAGGGTGTACAGGGGGGATTTTTCTTAAACGGATTACGAGAATAAGGGTACAGGTTCTCTAAATTATACCTATACCACTAATGTAATTAAAAGCAGACAAGTAATAAGACACAGTGAAAAAAAAACCTAGAATTTGAATGCCTGTATGTTACCAAGGCTCAAAAACAAGAATATGTGTTAAATCCTGCAAAAGGTTGGAAACCACTGGGTTAACCTAAATCTTTGTTCATCAACTACATATACTGTGTGAGCAGTGGAAGCTAAATACAAATAAATCAGTTTTTTTAGATACACAGCATTGTACTTGAGTCTCAAGATGACAATATCTTAGAATAATCTCTAATGTTTATAGAGTTCAGTATTTTTGACTAACTTTTGGGAAAACCTACTTCAACAATATTAGCAAAAATATTTCTAGTATTAAAGAGGGAAAATATATTTTTCTTGTGGCCTTGTTTTGCCCTCCTCTCATTCTTTCAATTCTTATTAAAGCCATTTGGTAGATTTTTTAAAATCCTCTTCACAATGACCATTAAAAGCCTCATATTTTTATTTTCAATAGTCAAAATAACACTTTTCTTCCAGTTAATCTCAACCTGGAATCACTTTCACACCATTGTCCCTGTTAAGCAGACTAGTATTACTTCTCAAGGTCAACAAGTGAGTTGTGTCTTTCCACCCTTCTGCCACGTGTCTTTAGCCAAAGTTGAGTCATGGTTATTCACATGCTCGAAAATTTTATTAGGTCTACAATTTAAATAGAAGGAACTAAAAATGACTGTCTCACAACTATTTTAAATCTTTCTTGCTTGAGCCATTCTTTTAATGGCTCAATACAATTTTACTGAAATCTATTTTTAACTTAAAATTAGTCAATTTCCCCAGAGGCGTAAATCATTTAATCCCTTTATTGAGTGACACAATTTCAGAATGTGTATGTATCTAGAAAAAAAACCACTATATTAATCTGTGACCTTAAAAAAATATTTTTGTAATATACTTAATATTGATATAGAGAGGTCTGGAAAAAAGTAAATTGGATCTGGAAAACCTGGAAAAGTCAGGAAATTAAAAAAATATAGTTTAGCTGGACACCCTGTTTAATTATTATGTGTTCATTTGGGGTGGTTGGGTCACTGCACCATTCTTGCCCATCTCTCTCTTATGTAAGCATTGTTCTGACCTGGCCTCCTCCCTTGTCTTCAAAAATAGACAAAGCTCAAATCTTCATACACCTCCAATACTTGAACGCCCCCAAAGCACTAATATTTGGAGTCCTTTATTCAGTTTATGTTGTCAATTTACACTACCTACACCTGCAATCTTTGAAGTAGTTAAGTTTACTTATTCTAAATAGTGTAAACTCTCTTTAATTGTCTACTCACTTACCTGGGCAACTCAGATTGACTCTTTCTTTGTTTCAGTAAAAAGTGGCCAGCTTCTAATTATTTCTAATAAAAACTGTGTGTCGGTTGATTGTAGGTGAACAACTGTCAGTGCATGAAGGTGTGCGGTTAGCCGTTAGAGGCAAGTGTCCTCGCTGTGGCTTTTTAACAAGTCAACCAGTGTGCAAAGCATGCACTCTCTTAGAAGGTCTCAACCGAGGACTTCCTAGGTTAGGCATTAGCAAGAGCAGTCTAGCCACTAGAGCTAAAGAAGACCAAGACAGAACCGCCAACAGAACAGTTCTCGCAAAGGACTTCTAAAACACAAGAAGCTCTAAGCTGACAGCTCAAAATATGTCTACTTTTAACATTTTAAGCACAGCTAAAATCTTATATTTTCAGTGCCGAAAAAATTTCTATTTCTAGCAATTGTTTTAAGGATCAACCAAATATCTGCCTTAAACCCTGAAATAACACATGTATTAATTTAATAATCACCCACACACACATCTTAGCTCAAATTTACAATGACTAAACATTTAAAATATCCACAATATTATTTACAAACTATGTTATTGTGTGTATGAATATCTACATTGTTTATTTATTCAAAAAACTACTCTATTTATTTTAATTTTTTCTGGAAAAGTAAAAGACAACAATACATTTTGACCATCTTCAGTAGCCGAACAGTCTAAGATATCACTCTCGTGTTAGACTGCCCTGCTGAAGATGAGGAAATTGGGGTTTAAATCTTAGTTGGTGGTTTACTGAGGGTGTTTTTTCCTAAATGGTTTCCCACTCTCCTTCCGCGTAAATGTGGGTAAGTAGTTTACCTATAAAATGTTTCCTTCCTCATCCCTAACCCATTAGAGTAATTATCATGTATGTGAATAACCTGAACAGGTAGTGCGGTGATATATACACATACACACACAATTTTTCATTTTGGATTTCAAAAGAGCCTAGCCACCTAAATCAGTCCACTCCAGCCCATCAGTGTTTGTATTGAACGGAAAGCTAAATGAGAAAAATAAATAAGAAAAAAAAGCTTGAGGAAAAGTTTTTTTTCTGTTGTATTTTTGAATAAATATATGTGAAGTGTGGAATAAAATGCTAGGATTTGTTATATGAATGGTGCCACGGACCCCTTGGTTGGGTTACGCGGACCCCCAATAGGGAACTATTGGTCTAAACAATTATTTTTTTCAATAATAGGAAATTATATCTCTTTTAGAAAAAGTTTCAGGTCATAAATTAAGGAATTGTCTATTTACTCACACAACAATAAAAATTATAATTTAATTTAGTGGGGTGTTTAAATTAACTCTAATAAAAACAAAAGATACACAAAAATTATTCATTCGAGTATCAATAGTTGAGTGAAAACTGACTGATGTTAAATATACCACTCAAGGGTACTAGGAATCAAGTTTAACATCCTTATTATAAAGCGGTTGCATACAAAATGTTACTCTTCTCAAACCATTTCTCTTAGACCAGTGAGGTAACTATCAGGAATCTACTGTATACAAACTATCAAAAATAGTATATTTAAATTGTATATTTAATTTTGTTTATTGAACTTTTTTAAAAGTAAATATTTTAAATATAAAATAATATTTAAATGAGTTCTTCACACGGTTAAGTACTGAGAGTCAGATCTAAAGTGTAATTTGCACCACATCTGCCTTCTTTGTGCCTTGAAGATTACATTTTTTGGACCACACTTTTTTTAGCGTATTACCTCTTAACAATGATAAAACTATTATAATGAATTATTGTCCTACAACATATATATATAATTTGATAATTCAGATCATGCCATGTAGAGATTCAGATGATAGTTTAAAAACAGCGTAAGAGTATCTTGATTTATTACATGTAGGGGCTATGTGAAAGGTTACATTGTAGTTTAGTAGAAAGAGTTAAGCCTGCCTGCTACTTTATTGGGTAAATGCATCATACTTAACAATGGCAATCACTTAATATGTTGTATTTAAGGAGCTGCAAGCACATGGGTTCTTTTCTCATTCTATTAGAGTTTGAGTTTTTGATATTATATATATACTGAACATATATATATATATACTGATATATAAAACTTAGGTATGTAAATAAAAGTTAATTATGTATTAAGGAGTTTTAATTAATATTGTTTTATGTTTTGAAAATGAAAAATGACTCAGATTTTTTTTTAATATGTATCTAAAATGACATAAAATAAGTCAAGCTCTAATAAACAAGACGATTAGTTTTGAAATAATGCTGTAATGATTAAATTGAATATTGAAAGGAGGATAGAAGGGCAAGATTTAACAACATGCGTATCCTATAGGTACAAAATTGAATGTGGATTATCTAGGAGTGTGATTATAGGCCGCATTAGAGTTTTATGATAGCTGTTTCTTGGAAAAAATTGCGGCTTATTTTCGGGCCAATACGGTATAGCAGTGTCTTAGGCTCTACTGACCAGAGACATAGCATTGTCATAGGCTCTATTCAACAGATAAATAGCAGTGTCTTAGGCTCTATCCACCAGAGACATAGCAGTGTTTTAGTCTATAACCACTTGTAACAAAATAGTGTCTTAGGCTCTACTCACCAGACACATTGCAGTGGTTAGGCTCTACTCAACAGAGACATAACAATGTCTTAGGCTTTACTGCCAAGAGACAGTGGTATCTTAGGCTATAACCAACTGAGTCATAAGTGTCTACCCACCAGAGACATAGCAGTGTCTTAGGCTCTACATATCTGATATATAACTGTGTCTTAGGCTATAAACTAACAAATAATAGTGTCTTAAGCTTACTCAACAGAGACATAACAATGTCTTAGGCTTTACTGCCAAGAGACAGTGGTATCTTAGGCTATAACCAACTGAGACATAAGTGTCTACCCACCAGAGACATAGCAGTGTCTTAGGCTCTACATATCTGATATATAACTGTGTCTTAGGCTCTACCCACCTGAGCCATAATAGTGTCTTAGGCTATAAACTAACAGATAATAGTGTATTAAGCTATACACACCATAGACATAGTAGTATCTTAGGCTATAACCACTAGAGACAAAGCGGTGTGTTAGGCTCTACCCACCTGAGACATAGCAGTGTCTTAGGCTACAGCCACTTGAGACATAAGAGTATGTTATGTTCTTATGCTCTACTCACTAGGAGACAGCAGTGTCTTAGACTCTACTCACTAGAGGCATAGCAGGGGCCTGTGATGCGCTAATATATCAACTTTATGCTGTTGTGAATAAAATTATCATATAATCAAATAAAAATAAATTTCTTCAGAATAACTGAATTCACACACACACATATAAATATAAAAAATTAAAACCTGACCCTTGTCATCATCACACTGGGCTCACAATGGTCCTTACAAGTGACTTCTAATGCAGGACTCCACAAGCAAGAGAAATCTTTACAGTTTAGATAGTTTCTTTAGCTTGATGGCAGTAAATTTTATACCTGTCCGTTGATATGATAGATGTAGTGAACCTGGGTAATCATAAGAAGATGAACCATTTCATAGCTGCGATGTGCGAAAACCAGTAATTCTGTGGGTTTATGTGTAAGAAGGAAAAATATGAATGAGTGTCAAGAGAGAAAATGAAAGAACCAATGGTGGACAAGAGAGTCTATGAAAGAAGTTAATGGTTTAATATAATATACATGAGTCCCTGCCATGCTGCAGTGAGATACTAAAGTGTTTGCAAATGTGTGTCAGAATTGAAGCAAAAATAAAATTTCATATTTAATAACATATCATATACTTTTTTTATTTATGAAATATTTAAATTTTTTAACAATGTTGACTAAAAAAAATCTTTGTATTTTCTGAACCATCCTTCTTTGTTCCTAGTGTTCTTACTATAGAAACCTAGTGGTGTGGTAGATCATTGATATTTTACACTGCATGCAGGTTAGATAATATAACATTAATATGCTTTGTTGGAAAGACTGAATATTCACCCAAAGGATATTTTTATATTTTGAAACATTAAAAAACATATATGGGAAATAAATGAAACAAAAAAATTAGTGTTGTTTATAATACAGCTTTATTACAACTTTATTTATTTATTAATGGCTCTGTGAATACTCAAATAAATCCAAGCTTTAAATAAATACGCAAGACAAGCTCGCGCCATGGAAAAAGTCTTCTCTTTGCCTTGAATTGTGTATCTGGTGATGAATAATTAGTTGTTTATCCTTCTTTCTACTTGTTGGGATGTGTTTTGTGCCAATTAAGTTGGGATTGGGGGAGTCAAGAATCTGACAAAGAGGGTATTGTGCTGAAGATGGCTATTAAAATGCCAAGGTCAGCAACTGAGTAAAATAGCTTTGTTAATGAAAGGATGAGTGTATGTGGCTTAAATAAAAGAATATATAAAAAAATATATCTCTCTGAGGGGATTTTAGGACACAAATACATCTGTACAATATGGTATAATTACCACCTTAAAGCAAAAGTGTACTTTGTAGGTACATCTAAAATCTTAAAAATCATTAATGCTTTAATTTCTCTTTAATAAAAGACCAGCACTAAGTGAAGAGCTGTTCTCCAGATGGACAAGAAACAATTTTATTTTTTTTGTTAAATATTCACATCCAAACATATTTTTATGAATGCTTCTTTTAAAACTTTCTTCCAGATTATTAAATTGAATCATAATTCATTTTTCGGTTTCTATCAAAGATTATTTAAAATTTAATCTTATAATAACTATTTATTAGGACTTGATTTTTTTAATTATTTAAAAATAAGCAATTTTAGATTTTAAAACTTTTTTGATTTGCGAAAAATTAAAATAATTTTAACACCTATTTGTTTTTTATTTACATAATTAGGTTTTAAAATTATATATTTATTGAATCCAAGCTTGACTTAGCTCGATACTCAGGAGCTTTATGGCAAACTCACTTGATATTGATTTGAATCAAAAAAACATGAGGCTGCGTGGACCCCAAGTATTTATTTATGGTCTAATATTAGAGTAAAGTCTACTACATTTCAGCAAGTTTGTAAATAATTTCTCAATAGTAGAAATGGGATGTTCAAATCCTTTACTATTTGATATTTCAAATGCATTTGAAAATAGATATCGCAATTTTATTAAATCACAATTAATTAAATAATAGACTTGTTTAGAGAGAAAACACATTGTTTAGAATTAGCTAGTTCACTGTACTTTATATTTTAATAATTATTACAAGTAAAGAGATATTATTTGACATGCCAGTAAACTTTTATAAAAAAAAATCACTTTTGCTAATTTCCTAATCTAAATGTTTTGTTTTTATGATATTCAATTTTACTTAAATTATTACTAAAACGATAGATTTTTTATAGATGTAATTTGAAAGAGAATTTTTGTTTTGAATTTGACCCATCTCTACTAAATAGAACAGTTGAATGCTCTTCACTAAGACATTAAGAAAGGTAAGCTGCTGTCTTGTTGGTTATCTTAGTCCTGCACACAGGGCAAAGGTTCGCGATTCCCTCGCTACAATCTTCACACACACACACATGGCCGCACGGCAGAATGATCATCTCGCGGGGGTTCTGCCGACACACCACGCACAGCTGATATTCGGGTAGGTTAGTCTCTCGAACTTGTCGTCTTCTTTCCTTGCGTGTCTGCTCCAGTTGACGCTTTGCCTGCTCCACCACGCGCAGGCGTTCACGTTCTTTCCACCAGCGTCGGGTCATCATACCCAAGAGAACTAGGCCCACACCACCAAATATCACCGTCAAAACCCTGTACAACAAGTCAAACAATAAATGTTGCTGTATTATTGGGCTAGAATATAGCAGTAAAATTGCCAATATATGCAACAGTCATAAAAATATCAAATCCATATTTTTCACTGATAGTAAATATTTGTATTATATTTATACATAGGGTAATAATGAAAACTTTTTTTGGAAGCCAAAAAGGAAACTTCGACCATGTAATATTATAGTAAGAACATAGTGGGAAGTGTGATTTGACAATTCAGATAAAGCTACTAGATTTTGTCTTTATACATAAAAGAAAATGATCTTTAACTGCAAACTTTGTTAGTATTAATAGTATTGTGTACCGTGATTTTGGTAAGAAGTTTTTTGCAAGGCCTTATTTTGTAACAGAATCCTACTTTGGTAGTAAAAAAGGCCTTTCAGTATCAACTTCCTACGACTATATGGTAGAATTCTGGTACAAAATAAGGCTTTCCAAAACGGGTTTTCTACCAAAATCAAGGCAGAGTTATATTTTCAAAATTGACCAAATATTTTATATATATTTTCTAAACCTATCTTTCTAGTAGGCTTCTATTATATCCTGGAATAATACCATAGCTCAAACAAAGCAAATAAAACACAATTTTTAATCTAAAATGTAGCCATTTTACTTGACTTGTGAAAGTTTAGCAATAAACAAGTCTTTTTTTTTAATTCGAAGATTTCAGGTTATTGCATGATATTTTATAATACTTTGTATAACATATTGGCTTCATGACTGTAATTATTGTTTAATCAATGCTTTGGTTTATGATGAATGTAATTTTAATAAGGGCGGTTGATGATAAATGTAATTTTAATGAGTGGTGGATACCATTTAACTTTATATTTGCTGAATTTTAATAAGTGCCCTGGATTAAAATGGCATTTTTGTACTTGATGTTTAAATAGTCTAAATTAGAATTTTCTTTGGCTTGTTGCTACCTCTTAGTGTTCTGAGCACCTGTGCCCACAATAATACTTTGGTAGATTCAAGACTTCGAGAACTCAAGTATCTGCTTATTGCCAACCCGACTATACCGGCACCAAACAGCACCCATATGACTATGAAAAACCTAGAGACAGGATTGCATGACAAAATATTAATTATTGCCTGGCCAGTTTCAAATGTGGAAGCAAAGACCACTTTGAAATAAAAATAAACATTAAAATATTGATACCTTTCATTGATTTGCACTTTGTGGTTTGGAATCACATGTGAGATTGTGTATTTATGACTTGAATTGCTAACATACATTCCAAATTCTAAAAGAATGACAGACTAGGTCTTAGCTACTTAGAAAGCGATGTAGTCAAAACTAAAAGAAGTTTTGAACCATTGGAGTCGTTCAATAAACCACATCACGCTTTGAGAGGGGGAGGGATAAGCTCTAATGTATACATGCTGTTACATGGGGGAAGGGGGAGGTATATCAAAGTGTTACATAACACATCTTATATTAAAATTCTAATGTTCAAAATTAATATTATTGTTCATGTTTTCACCTTTGATAAACATACTTATAGATGACTTCCGAATATCAGGGACCACAACAAAATATGTAACAAAAAAAAGTTGAAATAGTGACCAATTATGTAAAAAAAAAAAAGTGACCTAATTTGCAAATTATTGATCAGTAGCATTAAAACACAGCCTTTCCCAGATCAAAAGATGTTCTCTGCATAACAGTAAACATATAAATACTTTTTAATCCCCTACCAATAAGGCCAGGTAAGAACTTAGTTAATATGATTATTAGCACCACGTCTTACTACCCATTCAGGTTGTACGCACTTACGCTAATGTGTAATGGTAGGGTGATTGTGAGATTGTAGCATTAGCCGCTGGCTAACTACAATAATACAGATAATCACGGACTTACCCTATTCTACTGATGCCGTCTGCTGCCAACTCTAGTGTAAACATGCCCGGCCCATTTATACACACGCACCTGATCCACTCAAAAGCCCTCAACATACTAAGATGCGCTCACCAAGACGCATCGCGCGGTTGACCAGAACCAAAGACCTTAGGTGGAAAAGAATAAACACTCCGCCAGTTCCACGACCCTGCTTCTACGATCATCTAGACGCTCGGCGAATGTTCTATTATTATTATTATTATTATTATTATTATTATTATTATTATTATTATTATTATTATTATTATTATTATTATTATTATTATTATTATTAGCACCGCGTCTTACTACCCGTTCGGGTTATACGCACTTACGCTAATGTGCAATGGTAGGGTGATTGTGAGATGAAATGGAGGACCTACAGTTTAACGTGGAATCCGAACCACGGTGGAGGCCTGGCATTCCTCACATTCACAAGTTGTGATTAATACACATCTTGTCAGAGGTGAAGGAAGGGTTTGGCAATCAGATAAATCTGTGCCGGGACCG
>CABFWB010006645.1:19856-31351 GCA_902151455.1 Timema bartmani
TAAATTGTTGATTTTTCACGCCTAACTAGTATCTTCCTTAGCAAGCGAAGATGATCTTTTTTTTTAATTTGGCGATCCTTGTATGAGGCCATGGAATGAGATTGTGAAGGCGTTGCTGATTTGATAATATGAAAATTATTAATTGTCTACACACACATATATATATGTATTGTTTTTTTTGGGAAAATAAAATAAACTACTGTTCACTAAGATGTTAGTTTTCCCTCCAGTACTATCATCCTTCGGTATTGTAAGTTACATTAATTACTTGTGGTAATTAATATTGATGATATGTCGTGTTCCTGGGCACGAGTTATCTATGTTTAAGAAGGGCTGTGAGGGCTTGTCCGCAATAACTCTAAATTGCGTGTGCTGGGTATTTTGTGACATAGCCAGCATTTTTATGCACATTTATCTCCCCTGCTCACTCTATCATTCACTTCCCCTTTTTATTTTTAACTTGAATCCCTCTAGTTTGAGAGATGGATTACAAGATGAAATGGAGGACCTACAGTTTAACGTGAGATTCGAACCACGGTGGAGGCCTGGAATTCCACACATTCACAAGTTGTGATTAATACACGTCTTGTCAAGAACTTAGTTTAACCACTAGCATGTCATTAAAAGCTGCTGTTGAAAAAAAAGGCTAGAAAAATCTAGAACAGTAAAAATTCATAAGGTTAGTTCCAAAATTAATTAATCGCTTGATAATGAGCAATATAAAATATAAGCATAAGTAATCACAAATTATCTATAGCAAAATTATATAATATATTGTGTTTAAACAATTCTTTACTATTTTACTATAGTTCAATAAATTCCACAAAGAACCTGGATGGGGTAAGCCATAATAATTAAGGATGTGTTTTAGTTCAGTGATGAACATCACAAAAAAACCTAAGCTTAAGTTTTTAATACATATTACATAATTATTAAAATATAAACCTAAATTTTAAGGAGTATGGATTTTTTTCTATTTTGTTTTGTGTTTTATTTACATTACACAACACATGTCATTAGGATATTGAAAGTTCTAGGTAGGCCGGATCGAAAAAGGGACCTGTGGGACCAGAGGCCACTGTTGGTGTCCAATGACAATCACCAATACGCACTAAGGGCAATGATTTCTTTTAAAAGTTAAGCTGTGCAGCCAACATAATTACAAGCCCCTCCCCCCCCTTCCTAAATAGGTAAAGTTCTTCAGCCCCTCCGCTCAAAAGACACTTAATGAAACACGGCGGCTAACGAGAACTGAGAAACTGTACACCACAGTATGTCTGTTTTGATTACACATTTCGAATACTGCGGCCGCATTATTATTGAATGTAGGTATTTTGTGAACTTCATTCAGGAGCACCATAATTTCAGTATTCACAATTGAAATTATTTTTATCGTTATTTTTATTTTACTTTTGTCAAAGCGTCCGCGGGCCAGATTTGGCCTGCGGGCCGTAATTTGGGGACCCCTGGTCTATGGTATGACTGTGCCTAAGACAAAAAGTGTTAGCCCCTCCAGCGCTAAAACACTGTGGTGGACATCCATTCAAATTAGCTTCCACCTTCGAAGAAAAAGTAATTATATTATTCTTACTAACTTTTGATAAAATTGACAAAAAGGTGACTTTTAGTTACTTTTATAAAAAAAAAGTGACTTTTGGTTACTCTACTTTAAAAAAAGTTACTTTTAGTTGAAAGAGTGACTTGTTGTAAGCCCTGGGGTTGAAAATGCAAGTTTAGCACTTTTTGTTTATCAATATTTGGTGGCTGCATTGTCTAAATAATAATTCTTTCAGTAGACTAGACAGCCGATGTTGGGGAGATGGGGTTCGAATACCAGTCAGGTCTACTCGGGTTACTTTTCCTAAATGGTTTCCCGCTCTGCATCCATGTAAATGCTGGTATATTTTCTTTAAAATTCTACCTTTTTAGTACCTATACATTTTGTAGGGTGGTATAGTCAAATTGTAGTTATTCTAATTTTTTTCCAATTATATTTATATAATGAAGTAGAAATGAGGAAGGTATAATTTTAGAGGTAAGGGAGCGTTCAAATATTATGTAAGCACATTTTTGGCCATTTTTAACCTGCCCTCCCCTTGTAAGCAAAAATAAAAAAATGCCTGACCCACCTCCCCCTCTTGCTTACGTAAGATTTGTCAACATTTTTTCATTTGTTCACAAGAATAACCATTCTTTTTTTCATGCAATTTTGCTTATAGGCTGATTAGGTATTAAGACACGATGATAAAATAAAAATTAATGCAATTTATAAATTGCTGGTAATTATTAACATAGAGGTGTAGATTAATATCGCAAAATAATTAACAATTAACACTGGTATGCAATGAATTTAAATTTTAATTGAAGTTATAAAAAGAGTATTATTAGTGAATTCATGAATATTATTTTTATAAAAAACAACATAAACTCCATTTGATCTAATGACTAAGGTCCTTGAATCCACGTCTCAACAATGTCAATTATTATGTTTATATTTGAAAGGGCCAGGTCAGTCAAGCTTTGGCTTACTTTCATAAGCTTCTCCACTTCTTTCTCGTTTAGCCACTCAGCATCTTCACTGCTGCCCGAAGTCCAAGTGGCTTGCAAATTGTGACACACCCTGTCTCAATTTGGTTCTGAACCCCCTCTCCCCCATGGCAGCAAAAATAAGCAAAGTTTGAACCCCCTTCCCCCTAAGGTGCTTATGTAATACTTGAATGCCCCTTAATCTACCCTCATTAACATGAAGAGAGTATAAAACCATTTAGGAAAAGCCACTCTGAGTACACCCGACAGATATTCAAATCCCAATCTTCGCTTTATTGGCCATCTAGTCTTTTTCGAGAGTGAAGCCAGGATCCAGGATCGATGTTGGAATGAAACATGAGTCTAGGTATTGATAAGTTAATTAAAGTAAAATTGTAGATTAACCCAAAAACAATTTAGAAAAGTCGTTTACCTAGAATTGTTTAAATAGCTCTTTATATGATAATCTGACTATCAAAAAAAGTGCACAATATTAAGTAAGAAGCGTCAAGCATCGATTGTAGGCACTTTAAGGATGTATGACCCAAAATTAATAATATGTAAGTAATATATATATTAGTAGGTCTTCTCAAACCAAACTTGGATCAGTGTATTAAATATAGATTAAATGTATATTCTAAGCAAAGTGTTTACTCAAAGTGTGAAATTATGGTATCTAATGCAACAATTTTTAGAAAAACCAAATGACAGTCAAAAGTGGTTTTAAAGCTCTATTACGTTATTAATGTGAAAATTGAAACTAATTTTTAACAATTTGTTAAGTAACCGAATGATTTATAAGTGGAAATGCTGATATTATCTCAACTAAATAGACTATGCTTACTATTGTGTTTTAAAAATTGATTATTAAATACATGAAGTGGCAGCTCAAAAATGACGAGCCTAGCTTGAAGCTCAGAATACGAGTATTCGCAGAGCCCTAATTAATATCAAAATAGTTTTAATGTTCATTGAGACATTTTTAATTTCCTTTACACATGCAAAGTAAAATAAAATCAGATCTTTTAGTAAAAATGACTATTTAGAATTATATATGTGAATAATAATCAATTAGGTTGATTTGAATGAGAATTAATTATATAAGAAATATAGACATACACATTTTTTTTGCTCCCCCTGAAAAATGTCAGAAAAAAAGAGTACCAACTTCATTTCACAAATTTTTGTTAGTATTCCAAAACACAATTTAAGATCCCATTCCAAAAGAATAGTTTCTCTCAACCAAAGAAGTACCAGTATGTATTTAATCTGGCTATTATCATAGTCATATTGTGACTGAAGGCAAATATTTTAAATTTAAGAATGAAAACTTTAGCCACAATTTTTCCATCCAATACTTATACCACTTAAGTTTGAGTTGATTTTTTTTTTACCATTTCTAGCAGAAAAAAGTGTTTTATTTACCACAAATCATGGTCTCTAGAAATGACCAGTGTTCCGCTATAGTATTCAAGCCATATTATATTTGTTCCTCTATTTGTTATTATACTATCTCTTTTTCTGAAATATCCCATGCAGGTATTTCCAAAGTGAAAAAATTTACCTTAAAGGGACAAATACTATTTGTTCTTTCAAGAGAGACTGTGAAGCAAGTTTAATTTACAGTATTATTATTAATTAGTATAGGTAATGTTTAAATGTAACATCGATTCACCTCTCTTTGCACACCAGCTAGGCTCAAATGGAACTCTTTCTTTGAACAAGTCTTACCAACCTTGCCATATATGCTATGAACACTGACCTGTATGTTCTCCTCTGGTCATCAAGGCGGCGTATCAAGGATGATATAGGAAGTGTGGTGAGGTAGAAAGGAGTTCCATCTGAAGGAGGCTGTAGCTTTAGACCATCTGTTGTTCCACCAGTAGAAGTAGAGGTCAACTCACCAATACCTACAGCATTGTGTTCAGAACAAAATATACTCGGAAATTTTTAAAATATGCTGTAAAATAAAAAATTTCTACAATAACAAAAAAAGCCTAAATAATCTTAACTCTAATAACTTATTTAATTTGACCATTTTTGTTTACAATTCTTTATTTATGTAACTTTTGCATCCATTACTGTTTCCAACATGTGGCCTTGGTCAGTTTTTCATTGAAGTACTATATTTTCCACTATCGGCTTGCTAGGCCTGTTTTAGACTAGGATAGGCACAACATCCAGTCCCCAGCCATTAAATCATCACTGTGAAAGGGTAAACCTACATTTCACCATGATAAATTTTTCGTCCATGCCGGGAATCGAACTTGAGACCCTTAGCTCAGTAGATAGACACGCTACCAACTGGGCTAAGCTGTTGGATTATTTATTTATGTAGCTGAGACTTTTAAAATCGTGTTTTAAACTGCAAACATGCGAGAAACTAGATAAAATAATTTAGACCTTTTAAATCTTGGAAACAAAACCAAACAAGTTAGGCCTGGTTAAAAATGTGGGAATCAGACTGGTATTTGATACATTTATTAACTACCTTTTATACCAAGGTTATTAATGAAACTTATTCTAAGGAGTGGAAGGGTAGTGTAGAGAAAATGCACCTTCATCTGCTTGGAGTGCAGACGAGAAAAACACCCTTAGTGTAACTGGTTTAGATTCAAATTTTGATCTTTTTACCAAGCTTGATGCTGAATTCCAGAGCAGGTAAAATGGCAACAAAAAAAAAAAAAGCCCAGACCTATTTTAATCTAGGCATATTGAGCTATGCACCAGAATGAGTATTTTTAAGTGTCAATATTAACTACAAAATTAGGTGTATTTTGGCCNGCCCAGACCTATTTTAATCTAGGCATATTGAGCTATGCACCAGAATGAGTATTTTTAAGTGTCAATATTAACTACAAAATTAGGTGTATTTTGGCCTAGAAAAATATAGTAGGGCCAAAGTAACAGTAAAACAGTAAAAATCCTCAAACTAGTTATACCAATGGCCTACCTGTAAGAATAGTTCCTTCTCTAAGCAACTCTTCAGTACTCTGTAAGCCCCTCTGTCTGACTCCAGTGAAGAACCCCCAGACATGATCCATCACTCCTAGGGCACTGGGCTCATACCTGTCTGCTATCGTGTCCAAGTCCAATATATCCGCGGCCAGAGCATCTAATATCTCTATCTTTGTACCTCCGCTGCTGGATTGCAGGACGAAAGGCACACAATTGTATACTTCCTGGATGGTGCGCTCCTGTTCTGACCTAACACAAATAACACTTCTTGTATCAGTACACAACAAGATTTTATCAGTACAGTTCTAATAACTTAATTAATAGTGGTTTAAATGAGGGCCATAAATAAGAGGAGTTGCACCGCCTGAAAGTAGAATGGAAACTATTAATTGGAAAACCCCCTTTAAAACTCTGCACCTGATCAGAATTCAAACTCAGCCTCCTGCCTAGGCATTCAACTTTGTCAACAACAAAAAATAATGCGATTAACTGTTCCATTTGTGTGTGTTTGGCCATTAAATTTTTTGAGAACCAATGTAACCTCGATACAAGTAAACCATAAAAGGTTGCATCACTCACCACCCTGGCCCCAGTTGACTCGTCTCAGCAAGACCGCGGCTCTACAACACTTCCCGGCACTGTCTAAAACCTGATTGAATCGAGGCCTATGGTTCAATCCCTGTCATGAGTACCTAGTCGCGCCCAGAACAAAAAGAAGAACGATGTGCACAAGCGTTCACTGCGCCCTATTGGCTGTGTTCGGCAAACTCGTGATCTGGTTCTTTCCATATACACCTGGAAAGGCATGGTACAACCCAGGATGTTCTAGAAGCATGCTACCAGTAACCTCCCCCCCACCCACCCCCCTCTTGTTATTCCCACACCTTGAGAACATGTGGTAGATTCAAGGATTATATAATGATAGGATTCTGTAATGTCGGCACTTATTGCAATATTGGCTTTGTAGGTGAGCGATGTTGTAATAAATTGATTAATATCTTTGTACTCGAAATTTCCTTTTGGCTTGAAGTAAATTTTAACCTTTTCAAAATTATCATTTCTGAATCTCTAAATATTAAACTTATAAATTTTTGTCATGGATTTCACGTTATATGGACTTAATATTTTTGGACTCTTAAGGTCATGGTAAAAGTTTAAATTTTTGCACAGTTACAGTAAAACTGTATTTTTAACTTTGATATTATGCTTTCTTTTGGGGACATTTGGTCCCTGTGTTTTCACGTAATTTCTGCATATCCACCTCATGGATGTTTTTCAACCCCTTTTGGCATCGACAGTTTGGTTTTTTATTAACAGATAGCATCGGTAGCTGGCTACACTTATTTTAGTATCATGTAGAGTTATAATCATCTTGTTATTTGTTGATAAGATTATTTAATATTGTTTAACAGTTTAAAGTTTATCGGTTGTTAGTTTGAGATAGGGCCGCAAGCCGGTGAGATTCCTCTGTAGTAATTGCTTTGATAAATGTACCTGATTTATGTTGCGTGTAGTTAGGCTTGAAACTGCCCTGAAGGTGCTAAATACTATTTAATATGTTATTAATCCTTGATTTGTCAGCCGCCTCCAGATGAAAAGAAGGGCCAGTAAAGAGTTAATATTCTATCATTGAACTTTAAAGCTTTAGATAGTTGAACTTACAGCCATTTGGCTTTGTGTTTTTTAGCATCTTTGGATCGCAAGTGAAATTTGTGTGCCGGCCGCTTGGCGGAGTTATTATTAAATTAAAGTTAGACATTTTTTGTGAATAATTACAAAATTATGTCTTGTTCAGATTTAGACGGCCGATAATTTGATGAAGGCATATCATTTTCTATTCAAACAAATTGGGAGCTGCCAATAAGATCACTTAGATTGGTGTTATATATATTTTAAGAGAATATCCTCAATTAGTTATTCATATCAAATATGTTTGATTTTGCCAGTATTTTAAATTATGACTGGTTTAAGAAAAATAGATAGAGATAGTTTGCAAGGTCAATTTAGGATTTGTTGGATCATGTGTTTTGAGCTGCCATTTATGGGCGAGAGTAAACTTTTTGCGAATATTATATGTTAGTTGTCTGATGTTGTGACCAATGTGAAGCAGTCCAGGAAACTTGCAGCATTCAAGCTTACTTGTGTACTACATCTCTCATGGTATAAGAGTTTTCTTTGGCTATTACTATTTCTATGGTTTATAAACCTTTGTATACCTATTAAATCAGGTATTTTCTTTGGAATGTTCATTTCACATAAATTTCGAGCTTCGTGTGAACGCTAATGTCACCTAACACATTTGAGCTGTCTCACTCGGAGCTGTATATGTTTTGTTATTTAAATAAACAGCTCTCTTGTTACCTCCTTGTATTATTTCTGAGAACACTTTCATATTATTGAAACCCTAATTTCAGATTCGTTATTGGATTCTGAAATTTCATTGTGAGCTAATATCAATGTAATAAACTAAATAGAGCACCATCCAGGATCCAACCCAGTTCACTTTAGTTAACAGTTGGTCTTCTTGTCAACAAGTTACACTAGATTACTCTACTGACCAATTCATTTATGTATTAAAATTAATAGCTTGTCCTAAATACATTCTAGTCCTAACACAACCAGGCTTCAGAATATTAGTTTACCATTTCAAAAATGAGATTTAATCAAATTTCAGTGTTAAAGTAGTCAAGCCTTGTTTCAATAAAACCCTGCCACATTTTGATCAAGAAACAGCTGCAGAGTTTCAGAACACTTGTGAATATTACAAGTAATATAAAGAGGGAACGGGGGAGGGGGCATACAAGGGTGCTGGATTGATGTAATCGTTACATTTCACACTAGGCTCTGCTTAATAGCACCAGGTATATATTAAATTTCATGTGTGGTCAGTCTATTTAAGCATAGAAAGCACGGATTGCTTACTTTAAGTGAAATAACATTTTATTTTATGTTTACAATTTTTTTTTAAAATCACAAACCTATATAGCCTATTTGATAATTTTGGCAGTATCTTTGTTTGAGTTTCATATTTGTCAAGCCTGACTGTGGGTCTGTTCCCACCACAAGGACATACCACAAGCCAACTCAAACTTGCTTGCAAAGCATTCAAAGGGCATGAAGGAGGGAAGACAGAAAAAGAGGGTAAGGTGGCGAATGCGTGTACGAAGAGGAAAAATAATCAAAATTTGAACTGTCTCTCACTACCAATGAAAGAAGAGAATGGTAAAATACCTAATTAATGCTTTTGCTCAATGTTGGCGCATGCGCCATGTCAGTTTTACATTAGTCATGTATTCAGGACTGCTTTGACACGTCTTAATTCACATTATTCAAGGTTTTTTTAAATCTTTTATTTTTTAATCCATATTTATTTTAACTATGCTAAGCATAATTTTATGTACTCAACATTATCATTAAATACATTTTATGCCATTAAAATTATTTTAAAAAAGAATTTAAAGCCCAAATATAAGAAAAAGCTTTGGAACATTTTAACTCCAGACCGCACATCTAAAGCTGCTTGACCAGCTCAAGAGGCTACCAACCACCTAGCTGCTAAATTTAATCATTACTGGTATAATTAAGAATGGATGAGTTCAATTTGTCAGTATTTCAGATTCGCCAGTTCTTAAAAAGTCAGTTGTTAGTTCCCCATATATCAGTAATATTTAAATGGAAAGCAATTATTAATAAATATGTACCTATACATACAATGAAATGACTGAAGTTAACTTATAAATAATAAAAATGGGGTGAACGTGAACTAAACATCAGTCTCACCCTGTCTGGTTTGTTGGTGATGGGGAGGTCAGGGTTTGAATCCTGGTCTGTTGTAATGAGAGTGGTTTTACCCAAATGGTTTCTCACTCTCCCTCCACACAAACTTAAGTACATTTCCTCTAAATTCTACCTTATCCTACCCATATCTGTAGACCCATAGCTCAGTAAGATTGTGACAAACAGGTAAAAAAAAGTTTGTAATTTTTCATTCATGCCTTTTAAATCCTACTCGCCAGATGATGGATTTTCTAACCACCCATTTTACCGAAAAACAAAAACAGATGCTTCATGCCTAGATTAGTTTGTGTGATTGGAGTTTGAAACCGAGACTCAAAATAATAGAACTGAAAAAACTAAAATTTTAGATTTTACCCCTGACTGATTAAGTAATTATAATACGTTTCATCTACACCACCCAAGCTGAATTTAACTTCTAACATACTTAATTATTGGGTTGTGAAAATATTCACAATTCTGAAAAATTAATGGCCGAATAATTGATTTGAAACTTTGATCAAATAGTAGTGTCATAAATCTCTTACAAGTGTGGTCCAGACCAGTATGTTTATGGCAGCACTGCAGTAGTTGGCGCAAGACAAGAGCTAGATAATCTGGTGACTCAGAGTTAAAAGATACTCTTGTATTTTGTTCAATATGAGTGGAAGGGAATATTGATGTTAGCAGAAAGCAAGATATTATACAGCTGGTGGAGAGACAAACATTTGGGAGCCACGTGACTAGTGCTCATTCTACAAGTGAAAGTGCTTGCAACGATAGAAATAGCTACTCTACCATATTTCAGGGTGTGTGAAAATAAAGGGGGGAGGGGAAGGGAGGGCAGTATTGCAAGGTCAACCATTTGAGTGCCTGTCAGTCTGTTTTTAGATAACCAGGCAGGGAGGTGACCCAGACAAAAGAGATTACAAGGGGTGTCAAGTCTAAAGAACATTTAAAAGGTTTCATACCTAGAAAACATTTAAGGGTTGTCAAACCTAGAGACCATTTAAAAGGTTTCATACCTAGAAAACATTTAAGGGTTGTCAAACCTAGAGACCATTTAAAAGGTTTCATACCTAGAAAACATTTAAGGGTTGTCAAACCTAGAGACCATTTAAAAGGTTTCATACCTAGAAAACATTTAAGGGTTGTCAAATCTAGAGAACATTTAAAAGGTTTCATACCTAGAAAACATTTAAGGGTTGTCAAACCTAGAGACCATTTAAAAGGTTTCAAACCTAGAAAGCATTTAAGGCGTGTTAAGTCTAGAGAACATTTAAGAGGGGTCAAACCTAGATAACATTTAAGATGGGTCAAGCAAAGAGAACATTTAAGGGGTGTCAAACTTAGAGAAATATTATCTCTACACTGACTAGTTAAACACTCTCTAGGCAATTTTTAAATTTTAATTTATCTCAAAAACTTATCACAAGGTTTAAAAAATTTGATTTAGGTGAAACCTGTTGTCTAAAAAGCTAGATCAATTTCCTGAAATTTTGTTTTAAATTCAGTCTTTTTTGATTAATACCAGCTCAAATAACAATGTTTTGAAGTAATTTTTTTGCATTCTGCCAATACTTAAATATAATCCCCCATTTTCAATAGGCATTTACTAGCTAAATTAATTTATATCAAAAATGTAAGAAAATCTACTATTTGTTTTAAATTATTTGATTCTATAAATAATCATATACTTAATATATAAATAATGTTAATGGTTGTATTAAAGATTAGACAGATGGTAGAAGGCAGCATTTGCTAGGCAGGGAGATTGAAACCCACTCATTACGGATGAGTACCCCTAATTTAGAACTCAAGACTGTATGGCCTTTCACCAACAGACCCACTCAAATAAGACTCAAGAGTGACTCAAGTAAGACCTAAATTACCAACCAGTAGCTTGAGTGTCAACACGTAAGTATGTTTGTTATCCGATCTACGACGCATCCATGATCAGTCACTGGAAACTCAACATGCTAGTCGCCGGGACCTCAGTTACAAACTCAACTATCATGAATGAACAGTTGAACATTTAATATACTATTCAAGGTAGATTTCTTTTGACATTCTGTACAACGCTAAACATTTTGCATCAGTTTGTTGCAGTTCATTCATCATCTCCCATCTTACATCATCCTTTCTATTCCATTTATTATCATCATCGTCATCGTCATCGTCATCGTCATCGTCATCGTCATCGTCATCGTCATCGTCATCGTCATCGTCATCGTCAT
>CABFWB010006646.1:0-31348 GCA_902151455.1 Timema bartmani
TGACAAAAACCACTGGAACAGTGTCAAGAAAATTATTAAATATCTCAAAGCCACAGCCAATTATGGAGTCATGTATCGAAGTCCGAAGACCCAATTACTATTGTGGGATTTTCAGACTCTGATTATGCCAGAGACCTTGATACAAGACCATCGACAACGGGCTACATATTCAAGATCTCGGATGGTCTTATTAGTTGGAGCAGTACCAGACAAAAAACAGTAGCCCTCTCAACCATCAAAGCTGAATATATGGCAGTTTCAGCAGCATCTAAAGAAGCTATGTGGCTTAGAACTATGTTCATGGACATCTTTGAAGAAGCCGCTGCACCAACGGTGATCTTTGTTGACAATCAAAGTGCCATAAAACTTGTGAAAAATCCAGAATACCACAAGCGTACCAAGCACATAGATATTCGCTACCACTACATTTGGGAGCGATTTGAACATGGGGACATTGAGCTGCGATACACCGCATCAAAGAATCAGCTTGCCGACCTCCTTACGAAGCCATTACCCCGTGAGATTGTTCAACGACTGTGTGCTGATCTGGTAACCGAGTCTTCCTGAAGTGGTGAATTAATTTTGTTTATTTTTTTGTATGCTCAGTGTGTATATATATATATATATATGTGTGTATGTATGTGTTATGCTGTCGCTAAAGATGAAGAATTATCACAAATAATAATTCTATTTAAAACACTTTCAAAATAAAGTAATTATATTTTACCTCCTCTTGTTATCTTACTAAATCTAAAAGGCCTAAAATATATTTATTGTACCTGTCTAATCAAACATTAAAGTATTAAAAGCAAAAAGCTAAAACAAATTAAATTAGTTGATTTAGCATGACACCTAATGTGAATGCGCCAAAATAAAATGGTGTAAATGCTCTTAGTATAATTCTCATCAAATAGTGGGCAAGTAAGTACTAACTGTGTATGTGCCAAAAAATTCTGTTGAAAAAAAAGTTAGTGCTATTTCCATCAACTGATGAAAATAGTGGCTTTGATAAATATTTTAGATTGCCGACATTATAATGAATGTGTGAATTTATTCTAAATGTATCTATATTGTCAAACTTGGTTATAACAGCCTCGACTGTTCAATCAACTCGGACGTAGCGTTATTTTTTCAGCAGTCCGGTCAAACTGTTATCTATTAACGTTATAGTAACCTCATTTTTAGAGTCACTACCACTCGGTCGTAGCGTCAAAAACTTCTCAGATATTTTACTTTAAATTTCATTTAAATGTATGTATATGTAATTTTACATTTCAGTTTAAATTTTAATGTAATATATGCATGAGAAAGATATTACCTAATTGTAAACAACGCTTGTTAAGATGCGATGGGGCGATACAACTCTAGAGCCTCCCCTTTTTTTAAACGTTTTGAACTCTCATCTGTACTAGCCAAACCAGTCTGTGTAGGCGTATTCACCTCTCGCAATGAACATCAATTCTGTTTTCAGTATTGTATGAAACATTCCAGTGTGTACACGTAGTAAGTGTTGTCTCTGTTTTTGCATGTTTTATAAGTTCAACGTTAGTTTTTGTAGTCAAGTGGATTTTATATGTAGGCCTACATTTTTTAATCATGGCAAGTTGTAGTACAAAAATAAAAGTACTATTTATTCAAGAGAAAGTAGGTATCATTGATTAGAGCTTGTGAAAGTGGACAAAATAAAGTCTGATGTATGCTGCAAGTTTTGACTAATGAGTTCTAATATAGGTACAATTTTAAAAAAAAGGATGAAAATATAAAGGCATTTTACAAAGATGGAGACATAATTTTTAAAATATAGAAAATGTGAACATAATGATGTGGATGCAGCACTTTTGAAGTGGTTCAAACAGTGTCGAAGTTCAGATATTCCTGTGAATAGACCAATTTTGAAAATAAAAGCTACTTTTTTGAAAAAATTGTTTGCTATTGAATTTACATGTTCCAATGGCTAGATAACTTTAAATCCTAACATTCGATTTCCTTTGAAAAAAACATGGATTGATTCTACATACAGCTAATAAATACAAAAACTTAATTTATTATATTTATACACACATTGTCCACCTCGGTTGCCTTATGTCCTAGATCTTTGTCCTTTATCCGTAGTTTCTCTCTCAGCTCATCAATCACATGACGAAGTCTCTGCATTACTGCAGCATCTACTTCCGAATTTGCTGCTTGAGCTGAAACCATGCAATGTGAAAGTTAGTCAGTGGGATTTGGCATGAAGATAAACCACTTAAATTGAATGTATATATTTACATATTTAAAATATGTATTATTTAATGTATAGTCCAGTCTGATGCATTTACCAGAATTACCATTTGCCTAGCAGCTTCATCCACACCTAACAGAGCTAACTCCACGATAGTTTTTAAGTTGGTATGATATTTAGGACAAAGGAACTATACAATATCAAATTGTAAGTATTTTAACACCTACTTTATGAGTAACAAACAAAAGAATTAATTATTAGACTAAGCCCTTAAAACACAGGAAGTATGTTAGAAGTTTTGGTTCTGTGACATGTTATAAACCGTTTATAAAATGTCTAGTAACACATCCAATTTTAGATTAGAGTAATTTTACCAAAGAGGCCTATACATAGAAATAATGTTTTATTTGATAACATTTTAAAACCTATGCATGGCATGAAATAACAAACACACTAAACAAAATTATTCCATAAGCAGTAACATGGATTAATAGAGTATTTGCAAAATAAAAATCGAACAAAGCATGAATTGGAATACAATCAAAATATATAAAGGCACTATAGTTATAGTTTTAACTTATTGTACTGTAACTAACCCTTTCACTGTGGGGTAGACTTCTAAGGCAGCAGATTCCAAACTCCATTGGCTTTCGACCCACTTTAATTCAGATAAATTTGATGGACTGTCTAGATAAATAAAATATAATTATTTTTGTTTTATTTTCGTTTACCCTTGCACAAAATGTTACAAATATAATCCTCTTAGGCCATACTCTCAAGTAGACTAAATCCCCATGACAGGGAGATCGAGGTTCGAATCTCGGTTGGGTTTACTGAGGATGGTTTTTCCAAAATGGTTTTGCACTCTCCCTCCATACAAGTGCAAGTACACTTTCTATAAATATAACCTTATTTATTCCTAAATAACTATTAGCGTAATTAGAACATAAACATATAATAAGAATGTGTAGAAAGATATAGTGCTAAAAAAAATCATAATGATTCTGAATATTCTCTAATTAATACTTTTGCAAATATGTATTTACCATTTATTCTATTCCTCAGTCGATGTTTATAAACATTTAGGCCTACTATAAATAACTCTACAGTATAACCTGCAATGTCTGGTGAGTAGTTTTGTTGATCTGCAAGTGAGGATCCCAGCTTGAGATTTTCATCTCTTAGTCGTGTCACCAATGCAATAAGTTCATGTGACTCTTGCCGCCAGTGATCTTCAATTTGTTCTAATTCCTGAGAACAAACAACTACCGGTACTACCACAAAGGGTTTAAATTGAAAATGGGAAAATAAATAGAGTATAAAGTTATGTAATAGAAAATGTTCTTTCTTTTTTCAAAGATTTTTATGGCTATGGGCTGTCATAGTTTATAGGAGCATAGACAGATTCCTGGTTATTAACTGAAACTTTACAATTCCTATGACTTAATAAAACTTTTCTTTATATAAACCTGTAATCCTACAGTTTGATAACATTTAAGACACACTTCAAATACGATAATCAAAAAATTGGTTACCATATCACCTTACCATTTCAAATGCAATTAAATGTTTAAAGGAAAGTAATCATTTTTTAAGTTTTGATGATTCTAGACAATGTTTAACTATATTGCATTACATTAATACAAATAATCACCATAATGTGATTGTACACATAAACTTATGAAAAAGTTATATATTGCTGAATTAAATATACTTGATTAGGTTTTATCTATAAATAAGCAGTTATTAAAAAAATAATTATAAGTTAACAATATTTATTTTTATGTAAATAACTTTAAACTCAAATTTAATTTGCAAAATGGATGAAATTAGTAAGTGGCTGGTTTCATTATTAATACAGCATGTTATGTGTAACAATGTATCAAATATATTTAGTTGGTAATAATAATTGTTTAAGATTATTAAATCTGGATAATATAGTTTGAAATTAGAATAAAAGGTTTAGCTAGTTAAATCATAAATTGAATCACTTCAAGTATACCTATTTTATTTCATATAACCACTTCAATAAAATCTTTTAAGCCTGAAAATCTGCATCAGTTTTGTTTAAGAATACAGTTTTTAAGTTTTTTAAATGGTATGAGTGGGATGAACTTAGATCTTCCAATTTTCAACCTTTTTTTTACCCCATCCCCAAAGTCTAAGTCTGTGAAATATTAAGACTTAAAATACAGCGTTCCTCCTCTTATTTTATTAAGTCCTAAACAAGACTGCTAATTCAAATTCACGAATATTAAGATCCTAATATTGTAAGTGGGAGTACCAGAAAAAATCTGAAACTTGCAGGAAATAGGGATTCAATGTGTGAGTGTCGTACACAAAAATGTCATATATATATTCTGTGACCCTAACAACCCCCTGATATCAAATTTCATCAAGTTTGGAGGACATGAAATTTCTCACCCCTTTCGCCCCTGTTCACCCCATTAGGGAATGAAATTTAAAAAAAACCCAAAAGCCTTTCATCATATTTTAGGGTGAAAAAAACTTCATTCTAAAATTCAAAGCTCCATGTCCACTGGTTCAAAAGATACACAAGTACATTTTTTAAACTTTCAATCCCCTATTTTCACCTCTTCATGGTTAAATTTCGGAAAATCCGGTATTATTTATTGCCTAGGGCCTAAAAGGAATCTTCCCCCAAAATATAAAGTTTCCAGGCCGAGAGGTTGGGGAAATAGGGCAATTATGTATATAGATAAATTTGTATGCGAGATGAAAAAGAGATTTGATAAATTGGGGTCAATTTATTCAAGCATATCATTGAGAATGCATAGAAATGACTCATTTTTTTTAATTTGGGGGCACATGTCAAGATCCATCATAATCTCGAGGACCATATGTTTACTATTACACTACTTTCTTATATAAGTAAAAAAGAATATTTATTTTACTAATGTGAGAAGGCAAACAGTCTTCAAAACAAATGAAAGACATATATGCAGCTTCAGGTAAATTATTTTGTTCACTTTGACTTCTCAACCCCCTTGCCTTCCTCCCAATAATCCTCAATCTTTCTCTCTCTACCAGTTATGCACTAGCCTAGCAGAACACTAAGGACCTATCCACCAGTTCTAACTTTCCTTTAAATCTAAATGTAATTTTAAATCTCTTCATAGGTAAACCTTACTCTTAAGACTATGGCAATGTATTTAGACATTTGTACACAGTACCAAATACCTAATAATCAAACAATTTATTTTTGAAAAAAATATGTTCACAAAAATAACACAGACGATGTTATTAATTACATTTGACACAAAAAAGGGAAAGACGTTAAAATATTTTTCTTTAATTATA
Source organism: Timema bartmani (assembly GCA_902151455.1). Lineage (NCBI taxonomy): Eukaryota > Metazoa > Arthropoda > Insecta > Phasmatodea > Timematidae > Timema > Timema bartmani. Next base: position 5,543 of record CABFWB010006646.1, read on the forward strand.
AACTAATTAATTAATCTGTAAGACCTTTATTGCACTCATATCATGATGATTACTATTTCATTCCACAATGTACAACATGATAACTTGACATAAAAATAACTTTACTCTAAATATATTTATAGATTAGAGTTGGAACCTGCAATCCAATAAAATCTAATTTAACTAGCCAAGGTTAGTTCCAGCAAAGCTCTTTCATCAATAACATTTCTAATTAGCTATTTCTAGAATTAACCAAATGCAGTTGGCAATAATAGTTTGAATAAAAAATCCTTTAGTCAATACACATACTCATTATCATCATGAACTGTTTCCAGCCTGTGACCAGGTCCGTTTGATAAAATTCCTCCATCTTCCTCTGGCCTTCCAATATTCTTCCTACTGGACTCTATTCCACTCTCCTCCTCTCACATGCACGTTTGTTGCAAACTGTTCCTCCCATCCCTTCTTTGGTCTCCCTTGCAGTCTCTTATCTACATGTTTCATATCCATTAAACTTCTTGGAATCCTCTATCCTTCCATCCTCATTACGTGTCCATACCATATCATCCTTGCTTCCTCAACTATCTCATGTAATGCCTGTAGCCCAACTCTTGGCCTTAAATCTTTATTCCTAATCCTTTCTCTTCTGGTAACAGCTAGCATGTTCCTCAAAAACATCATACTCCTGGCCACCACTTTCCTTGTTTCTCTTTTATCCAAAGTCTAAGTTTTCGCTGCATACGTAACTATGAGTATGAAGTATACTTTATAAAACACTTTCTTACACTTCAGGGACACTTCTCTTTTCTAGAGTAGGTCTCTTACACACCTGTAGAAAACCTCTCCCTGCTACCCTTGTCTCACTATTTTTTCTGCTGCTTCCTTTTGTCTCAATCACATTACCAAGATACTTTACACTCTTTAATTCTTTCAACTCTACTCCACACAGTTCTATCATCTTTCTTGGGCTTTTTCTCTGCCTTGTCATCACCATCACTTCACTTTTCACCATACTAAATTTAATTTCACGCTTTTTTACCTCCTCATTCCATTCCTGCAGCTGTTCCTGTACTTCCTATTTATTTTTCCCCATACCATCAAGTCATCTTTAAACATCATTGCTTTCATTTTCTCCTCATCCAGTTTCCCTACCACTTTATTCACGATCATTTCCATCACCAATACAAATAGTAATGGTAAGAGGGCACTTTCCTGCTTGGCTCGATTTTTTAATTGGAACCACTCTGTCCACCCTCTCTCCGTCTTTAAAACAACTCACATTATCATACTTATTCCTTACTCTCCTAACCACTCCTCTTTCTACTCCAGCCTCCTCCAATGCTTTCCATACTTTATTTCTATCGACTCTTATCATAAGATTTTTCTACATCCATAAATGCCATTACCAGATCCATTCCAAACTCATATCTCTTTTCCATCAACTGTATAGTTCCAGATATTAAATCGATCATCAACGTCTTCTCTCTGAACCCATGGTGTTCCTCTCTCCATCTTCCCTTCACGCTTTTCCTCATTCTCCTTTCCAGAATCTTTTCACACATTTTGGTGCATTGACACATCAGTGTTATGCCTCTATTATTTTCACATCTCTTCCCATCCCCTTTATTGAATATTGGTAATATAATACCTTTTGTCCAGTCCTCTGGCACTTTCTTCTCCCTCCACACTGCCCTTACCACTATATAATATTACTGTAGACCGATTTCTCCTGCTGCCGTTATCGTTTCCACCTTGAGTTCGTCCACTCCTAGTGCTTTTCGCTTCCTCGTCCTTTTCAAGGCCTCTTATACCTCCTACCAGATTGTCTGCTACTTCTTCCTCCACCTCTCTGCCCAATTCCTTCTATTGCCCTTCTTCCTTCAGTACCAATCCTTCCTCCTCTGGGTTCAACCATCTCTCAAAATATGATTTCCACAGCTTCTTTATCTTCTCATCCCTCTCCATTATCCTTCATTTTTCATCCATCATTCGGATCTCTTTCCTATTTTCCCTCCTCCTTTAGCTCACTTAACTATACAATATTTTCTTGCTCCCTACCACATCAATCTGTAGCACTTTTGTCCTCTCTTCCTTCTATGTTTTTCTCATTTCTCTTTATATATTCTTTGCATTTCTCTTTTTCTCCCTATACCTATCCTCAGTCTCTTGTATTATTTATGTTAACCTTTCTCTTTCTTTCTTTAGCATTCACTGCTTCCTCTACCTTTTTGTTCCACCGTGGAGTTTCCTTCCGTCTTCTCTTTCCCCTCGTTCTTCCACATATCTCCTCTGCCGCTTCTACCGTGCATCGTTGGAACCTTTGCCACTCCAGTTTACCTACTTTTATGTCGTTGTGCTCTTTTTACATTCTTTCTTAAAGGTTCACTCTCTCCACCACTTGGCTGAGCTTTCATATCCTTATCCTCTTTTCCTGCTCCAGCCTTTCATGTTGGAGACTAATAATCTATGGTCCCTGTCCAAAGAGACACTTGGCAGGACCTTAATGTTCAATGTGCACGCCTTTGTTTCCCTACCTCACAGGAAATAGNCGCGTTATCGCGTTATATTGTGTGTATCCTTGCTCTTCTTAAACTGACTGTTACCAACCTTCAGTCCATTTCTTGTGCACAATTCTAGGAGTCTCTTTCCTTGTTCATTTCTTTCTTCCCACCCATCAGCTCCTAGTACCTCTTCAAAACCTCTTCTCTTCTTCCCAACTTTGACCATTTAAGCACCCGGTCACTAGTTGCCTTTCCTTACCCAGGAATCTTTCAGGTTCGTCTTCACATTTTTCTTTCTCCTCCAAATTGCATTCAGCTTGAGAGGCATACACTTGCAGTACTTCTAACTGCTTTCCTTTCTCTGTAATTACCATTTTCATTATTGTCACTTATTCTCTCCATACATGTACTGACCATTCAAAAGCAGTATTGACTGAAGTCTCTGACCATTAAAACCAGATGTTAGGTAAAACTAGTTTTCTCTAGGGACAAAGAAAAACAGCTAATTTTTTTAAAGTATCAATTTCAATTATTTCGTTTATTGCAGCAAGTAATGCTGCCATGCCATTTCAAGTTGAAAATATTTATTCATTTCCTGAATAAGCATCGCTTGGAATGTTATATTTATGTTGGAATAATGTTTCGAAGATCTCCTTTGATCTGCTCAGTGTCCACATCTTGCATAGATATGGGGCATTACCTCCAATATCAACAGGAGGATGTGTTGCAACAGAAATTAATTTCATTCTATTAGCCTGTTTTGACAAATTATCATGGACTTCCTTTCTATATGACGAAATATTTGAGTGAGCCAGTGAATGTTTCCTTTTCCTACCCTTCATCATTGGTCTAATTTCCTTTTTACTTTGCAGTCAGTTGATTAATGACTTCTCGCAGTTCATACTCCTCTTGAATAATTTTTTTATAACTTCGAGTAGCAGCATACTGAACTCAGTACTGGACATCACTTTGAATGGCAAGTGCTTAATCCGTGAATGGAGGACTCTGTTTTTCATGCACTGCCCAAAGCGGAGACCATTTGACCAATTTGTGGAGTGGTTGTCTTTCATCCATGTTTTAAATGTCCTGGTTAACTCATTTTAATTGAACCCTGACATTGACTATGCCTTGGTTTAACAAGTACCATCTTTAACTCAGGCCATAAAGTAGTTATCTATGATATGACTGAGCTTACTCTTCAAGTTTCCCTTTTCATCTTGTATCAAACTCCATGTCCTACAGCTAATGAGCCACTTCAAAAACATTATCATTGTAAATTTCTTTAACTTGTAAACAGTATTTTATGATTTCACCTCCTGAAACCAACTTTTTCACTTCACCAACTATTACAATATCAAATCTTTCAATCGACAATATCAAATCTTTCAATCGACAATATGGCAAAGGTGTCTTCTTCACAGCAGATTTTGCTTCATCAACCTTCACCAAAAAATTGTTGTAAGTATCTTTCGAACTACAATGTAGTTACTCTGTTCATTTATCTTTAAATTACATAGGTAATCACTCCATGAAATACACCTTCCACTATTTCCACAGATCCTCTTCAATGCTTTTCAGCTATAAAAACAAAAAATAAACATTGCCAGTCATAAATACTGTCAAAAATAAGGACTAATAAGTAACGAAAAACCTTCAACCACAAACACTAAGACAAATAAAATAACATACATAGCTCAGAGAACAATACAAGTCTGAACCTGCAAAAACACTTTTAAATGCTTTATTTTAGTAAGGGGTCATCCATAATCCACGTAACGCTTTGAGGGAGAGGTAGGGGTGAGCTCTAATGTCTACATAGTGTTACATGGGGGGAAAGTGGGGTACATCAAAGTGTTACATAACACAGGTCTTAAACTCAAATTCTAATGTTGAAAAACAATATTATTGTTCATCTTTTCACCTTTGATAAACATACTTATGAATAACTTCCGTATATCTGTGGCGTTGAAAATGCAAGCTTAGCACTTACTTTTTGTTTATCAATATTTCGAATTCGCTTAGGTGGCATTTACTGCCCGAGACTATGAACGCCAAGCACAGTCGAAAACACATATTTTCATGCGGATGACAGTGACATGTTTATACTCATGGTACTTGTTTAGATTTGTCCGAACTACTGACCCCCTCACATGCTTTTAGTTGGATAGCAGCTGTCAGTCGAATCGGCCTTAATTTATAAGCATAGTTGAGTTTGAGTATATTAAATGCCTACTGCACATTCTTTTACATAGGCCATGAATAATCACTTGTGTTTGTACAGAAACAAAAATAACTTCTTCAAAAAGAGGAGACTTGTTCATTGCTTGCGTATAAAAAGCAATATCCAGAAAAAATAGCGGAAGAGTCTCAAAAGGATGTTGTAGTGACATGGAAAGAAACAAAAGTACAGAATTTATCTCAAGGCAAGATTGAGGATTCCATTAAGTGTTATTTATTCATACCAGCAGCATGTTATGAAAAGTAAAGCTTCAAATATTATTAATTATTCACAAAAGATAGGTGTATTTAAGCCTATACCTTTTCCCTTCTGATAAATCTAAAATGTATGTATATAAATGCAACTATTATACATACGTTATGGTGGCTGCATTGTCTAAATAATCATTCTCTCAGTAGACTAGAACGGCCGATGTTGGGGAGATGGGGTTCGAATACCAGTCAGGTCTACTGAGGGTCACTTTTCCTATATGGATTCCTACTCACCCTCTATGCAAATGCTGGTAAATTTTATTTAAAATTCTAACATTTTTATATACATTTTGTAGGATGATATATTCTAATTGTAGTTATTCTAATTATTTTTTATTATATTTATCTAATGAAGTAGAAATGAGGAAGGTAGAATTCTAGAGGTAATCTACCTTCATTAACATGCAGATATATTATAAAACCATTTAGGAAAAGCCATTCTGAGTATACCCGACAGATAAATACTCAATCTCTGCTTCATTGGCCATCTAGTCATTTTTAAGAGTGAAGCCAGGATCCAGGATTGATGTTAAAACGATACATAAGTCTAGGTATTGATAAGTTAATTAAAGTAAAGTTGTAGATTAATTCAATAATAATTTAGAAAAGTTGTATACTTCGAATTCTTTAAACAGCTCTTTATATGATGATAATATGACTATCATAAAATATTAAGAAAGAGGTCTTCCCCCAGTGTCAAGCATCTGATGTGGGCACTTTATCATCATCATACTATAGAACAGGGCCCGCCTAGTCAGCATATAGTAGTGCCATTTGGCTCTTACTCAGATCGCAAATCTGACATCCATAACATAAATATAGCAGAGGTTTTTCCTCATGAACCTGAGGAGTTTGAACCCAACGCCCTTATGTCTGTACTTGTCTGTCTTATCTGTTTGTATGTGTTGCTATCCATAAATAATAATACTCACTGAAATCATTTATGTTCAGGATTTAAAATGGATTTTAAGAAGTATTAAAACTGAATCCCTCCTTTAGTACCACAAATCTTCCCTATGAAATAATGACATTCATTCTTAGTTAGAAAAGTTACGTAACAAAGGGGGTTGGAGGGGGGCTTAAAAGGTAGAAAAAAAAGTGTTACGTGGTTTATGGACGACCCCTAAGAACTAGTTTTGCCTAGTCCAAACAGCAAAACACGTTGATTCAACACATTGTTGATCAGTTTTAACTAGGCTAGAGATCACTGAGAGGAGACAGTTAATTCTAGAGCTGGCTACCAAGTTAAAACCAGTATTGACGAAATGGCTTTGCTGGAACTAGTTCTACCTAGGTGAAATCTGGTTTTAACTAATTTATGGTTCTAACTAACATATATACACATCCAGACTTTTATTAACATTTAACTTTCTCAGACATGGAAGGTTCTAAGTTTATGTCGTTGGGTTGGTTTGTAATTCATAACATATAAATGATTATTTTTAACAAACTAGCTTATAATTATTAAATAAAATGTGTTTGTTTTTTAGCAACCCTTCTAACTACCTGTCCGGGTTTTACTCACATATACTAATTATGTTAATGTGTTAGGGATGGTAAGGGTGAATTTAAAGGAATTATACCCATATTTGCATGAAGGGAGAGGGGCAAACCATTTAAGAAAAATCACCCTTAGTACATCTAACCAGGATTCAAACATGAAACTCCCGGTCATCGGAAGCCAATCTTTTGTGAAAGTGACGCTTTAAAGCATGCAGCCACCAAAGTGGGTAAAATATATGTTTATTATTATTAGATGTTCTGTCTTATGACAGGTCCATTCCTTTTGTCAGTGAACTTATACCGCCAATGCACCCTGTCCTCTGCCTCCTCCTTCAGCTTCTAGGACTTTATTTCCTTCAAGTCATCCAATATTTTAATCCTCCTTCTTCCTAAGCTGCTCTTTCCATAACCTCACCTTCCATGACGCCGTGAAGAAGACAGTTCCTCCTAAGAATGTGTTCAATCCAGTTTGCTTTGTACCAAAGAATCACATCCAAAATGGTTCTCTTCTCACCCACCCTTCTTAGGACTTTTTCATTTGTCACCCTCTGTCCACCTGATCTCCTCAACTCTTTTCCAGCACCACACTTCAAAGCTCTCTGAATATTTGTTTTCCATCTTCCTGAGAGTCCAGTTTTCTGCTCCAAATGGAGCATTTTATCAGTTTATTCCTCAGTTCCAAACTCAACTTGCTGGTAAGCAGCAACATAGCAACCTCTTCTTGTTGAAAGCTTCCTTGGCTATGGCGATCCTCGACCAAATTTTCTTGGTGCAGTAAGCATTTTTTGTCAGCAGACTTACCAGGTACTCTAACTGCTCAATGGTTTCCACTCCTGGTTTCAAATTTTGATTTTAAACAGCTCTTCATTTTTTGATATCCCCCTCACTTTTGGATCAGGTGAACCAATGAAAAAACCTTTACCCTCTTAGATTTTTTTTCAAATTTGGTTCACCTAATGTACTCTCAGAGGTAGTAAAAATTGCAAATTTTTTGATTTTTATCTGCAGTAGTTTTAAAGTTATGGCCCTTTGAAATCTAAAAAAAATCACAATTTTCCGCTCCCATGCAATTACAAAATAAATTATTACTCATGGTAGAAATGAGATAGAAGGCTAAGTAAAAAAGGTTTTGTAGATTATTTTATAAGCTTTCATATGATAGGTAACATCACTATTTTTGGGCATTTTTTCAGTTAAAGGTCATATGTGAATTTTGACCTTTATTTTCTCAAAAACCTAATTTTTTTAAATTCTGGGAAAAACTACACATGAACTTATGTATTTTAACATCATTTGTGAAAAGTTTCACCATAAGATCACAGTGGGATCATGTGTTTGTCAATTTTCTAAAATAATTATGCAAATTATAAACCATCTGTGTATAAGTAAGATGCCAATTTCAATTCACAGTTGTCAATTCCCTTGGGTAAAGATCACTATTTTTTTTAGTTCAGAACAGTGATATCATACTAGCATGCTAAAATAGGTTAAATAAACTAACTGGGCAGGGGGGATGGGTTGTTGGGTGGGAAATCGGTATCTTAGGAAAACAACAAAATATGACAGGTTAAGGGCTTGTTAGTATAGTTCCTGTATGACTAAGCAGATTGCAGTCATGTACAAGCAAGACACTGAGACAGCACCAACCAACAGGTCGGGGTATTTCGTGTTGAAACCTGCATAGCTTTCTGCTTGTACAGTGAGCATTCAACAGCTAGCATCACTTGTACCTTGATTCTCCTAAAGTGAATGTGCATTGTGCATTAAGACTGTGAAAAGACTTGCAGCCAGGGCAAGTCTCCAAAAACCTTATGAAGAGCAAATTATGTCATCATCATGTTTACATGGAGTCAGGCCAACATTGACTCCATGGAGTTCTTTTTTTTAAATAGTAAACAAAACAAAGAAGATAAATTGCTTGAAGAGCGGTTTCTGGTTGCAAAACCATTACTAGGAACCCTTAGGTTTAATAGTTTCCTCTTGTAGCATTTAAACCGGCTGTTTAACATATACAATAAGAATACCATAAATATTATTAACAAAATGAAAGCAAAAGCTAATCTATTCTAATAATGTGTGGCAGATATTAACTCCGGGTAGATTTATGTTGCTGGGAAACGCCCAAGCCTTAGGAAAACTGCCCCAGCTGACTATGCCGGGATCATCCGTCTTACACACAGGCCCCACTTCGAATGTTGTTCTCTGGGTGTAACACCATCAAAGAGCGCTAGTGGTCATTCAGCAAAATTTCACAACTTAACCCCCTTCCCCCCATAGATGTCCAGATGCAAACATGTCCCCAAGTTTGTCAGTTCTGTTACTATATAAGCCTCATTCCTTGCTTCACACACACATATATATATATATATATATATATATATTATATCTAATCAATTCGGCAGACGAAGAATTAGGACGTAAATCTACATCGCCGAAGAAATTACTAGTGACTACGATGTGTCAGACGTCGGTCTTTCCACCTCGGCGCAGATGAAGCCTCGTCTGAGATTATGAGTATTTGATATTTAGATAGGAGTATAGTCGTACTCTTTTTTAACTATGTCCATAAGACATAGTTTTTTGTGTCAGAATGTCTGACTTGTTCTATGCGCATAAGGCATAGTTTTCAATCTTAGTCTTATTGTTCCTTTTCAATGCCCATATGACATTATTTTTGTGTCAGAGAGTCTGACTTGTTTTGTTTATGCCCATAAGGCATAGTTTTGATTATTAGGGTTATTACTCATTTTATATATCCATATAATATAGTATTAAATGTCAGTGTTTCTGACTTGTTTTTCTATGCCCATAAGGCATAGTTTTGATTGATGGGCTTAAAGCTCTAAGTAACATGGTCCATGCAACTTTATTTACTATGTCAGTATGTCTGACTTCTTTTTCTAAGTCCTTAAAACATAGTTTTATATATTAGAGAATAATAATGACTCCCAAAACGGTATGACCATATTGTATTAGATCTCTTTATGGCGGAAATCAGGTTATCTAACATTTTCTTCAATGACCAATTAGGTCAGTGACACAGAGCAGTCACTATTAGTTCTTTTTAGTGTATCTATTTACGGTGCACAACCTGTGGGAGCACTACTAGGTGGTAGTAGTGGCCCGCGCGGATGGTATTTTGTCTCTGGCCCCTTCAGGTCCCGTTTGTATCAAGAAAAATAAATATTGTTTGTACTATTTATTGTGTGCTCAAGAATGGGTGGAAGTATAAATATATTTATTGAATGTCCAGGCAGTACTAATTAGGAATTGACCGGCCATAGTAATTTAACTGCATAGATTCCTGATAGCTCACCATTTACTATTTGTAATATGCTAGTTCCTCTTCAAGATTATTCTTAGGGTTTCGTAACTCTCTATGGAGTTAACTCAAGCTAGCTAACTTATATAAATGCCCTCATAGTAACTCTTTAAAATTAGGATTAAATACCCCTTCACTATAATTTCATTATTATTTATGAATAGACCTTTCAGGTCTTAGGCTGGGATTAGCTAGCCTGGATTGTCTTTATGTATAGTGGCTTAACCTTATATTATTATTTGTTGCCTATCTTTGACTGCCGCTATGTTGAGGTAGACGCTCCTTCGTAGGAGAATGAGCGTTGATCCTCATTTTAAGAGTTACTTAACTATATGTTCTATCTTACTACTGTTAGCTCCTTGTCATCAAGGTGCTTATTTCTATTCCTGCATATTGGAAAGTATACAACTATGGTAACTGAATAAAGTTATCTTTATTAACTATGAACTGTTTGATCTAATATCTATTTAAAACATATGTAGGCCTAGTTCTATTTCTCTTGTTTACATTTTATTAAACTGATTTGTTAAACTTATATATTTCTCTTGTGTCTCATCCTTTCCAAAACTTCCTTATTTAACTTTGTTTGTAATTGTAATTGTCACTTCTACTTGATAGAAGTGAGGATTCACTCCCCGTGTCAGATAAAGACATACTGACAAAGGTATTTTAAAAGAACGAGCATTCTTTCAAGTTTTCTTTGTCAGGAGAAGGTTTGAAACAGAAACCAACATTGGCGGAAGTGGAAGGATAAGTAACATGCGAGTACAAAAACAAATGGTGGCTTGGTGTAGTTTTGGCCAAGAACAAAATAATTGATATGGTAGGAGTGAAGTTATTTCATCCTGAAACATACCCACAGGACTTTGAAGATTAACTAGAAGTGCCTGTCAGCCAAATCCTGACCTTGGTGTAACCTTGATGTAACATAGATGTCCCACTGGTCGCACTTACTACCTTTGCAAGGAAAAATGGATGCAGCAATCACAGCTCTTCAAAATTACCTTACATGGGATTGTAGAAGTTGTTAATATGTAAGAAGGGATTGTGACAATACTAACTTGACGAAAGGTAGAATTATTTATAAATTTCAATAAATCAGTATTAAGAATCTTTTTTATGTTGCTAAGCTACCTACCTCACTTCCAGCATACATCCCACCCCCTTCCCCTGTTAGTTTATTTAACCTAGTTTAGCATGCTAGTATAATATCACTGTTCTGAACTAAAAAAATAGTAATCTTTATCCAAAGGAATTGACAATTGTGAATTGAAATTGCCATCTTACTTAAAAACTAATGGTCCTTCGCATTATTTTTTTTTATAAAAATTCACAAACACACGATCTCGCTGTGATTCTACGATGAAACTTTCCACAAATGATGTTAAAATACACAAGTTCATGTGTGATTTTTTCCGAAATTTTAAAAAATTATGCTTTTGAAAAATTCAAGAACAAAATTCATATGATATGGCCTTGAACTGAAAAATGTCCAAAACTAGTGTTGTTACATACCATATGAAAGCTTATAAAATAAGATACATGTTTTTTTTATCCAGCCTTCTATCTCGTTTCAATCTAGCCTGAGTAATAATTTATTTTGTAATTGCATGTCAACAGAAAATTGCGATTTTTATTTTATTTTATTTTAGAGGGCCACAACTTAAAAACTACTGAAGATAAAAATCTAAAAATTTGCATTTTTTACTACCTTTAAGGGTACATTATGTGAGCCCAATTTGAAAAAATCCAAGAGGGTAAGGTTTAAAAGTGTTAAAAATTTGGATAACTTGACATGACCCGTTTGACTTCTCCAGGCCATATCTTCTCCAGCTGATCCATCATTTCCTACAACTTTTCTTCACTCACTGTCTCAGGTACAGGTTTGTAATAAGCCTTTTGTCTCTCCAGTTTATGCCGATCTTCTTGAGTATTTCCATCAGTTTCTTCACCTGCACTCTATCAAATGCCTTTTGTCATTCAATGAAACCCATGTAGACTTCTTACTTGACTTCCAGCACTCGCTCCAAAATTATTCTCAACATTTCGATGGCACCTCTGGTTCCTTTTCCTTTTCTGAATATAAATTGGTATTCTGTCCATATAAGTCGAGATGGATAGGCCCAATATACATTTATTTAGGTGGACAGTTATGTTGGTTCAGAGTGTTATTTTAGGAAAATTTTGTTTGAACAGTAGTTGTTTGCGTTCTAGACCCAGTTTTGACTGAAATATTAATGTTGATCATAAACAAAAAATTCATTGATTTAATAAAAGGAATGTGCAGGTGAGTACATTTTTTAACTTTATAGTTAATATAGGAAACCTACAAACAATCTAAATATAGGTATTAGTGAGGTGTAGAACGCACTATACTTATGTAAAATGAGTCATAGTAATTGTACACAAAATAACTGTCACATGACACCAACAAGAATGTCTGTTAGAAAGAATGTATACGTGCACCGGACAATAGTGCACTCACACTATTGATTAAGGGGTTAGGCCTAAACAAGCATGCCTTTTTAACCATGTTTCAACACTCCCACTAAGTGAATGCTTGTTTATAGTTACATAAATGGTTATAAATACAGCTAATTTAAGTATAATTATCTTCTCAAAAAAATAAACAGCTTTATATAACCCACCACAGTGGCATAGTTAGTTAATGCGCTAGTTTTGTGTTGAACTTGGCTGCTGAGGACAGAGAGATCGAGGTTTGAATCTCGGTCGGGTGAACTGTGGGTGGTTTTTCCTAAATGGTTTTCCACTCTCCCTCCATACAAATGCGGGTTCCCTTCCTCTAAATTCAACCTTCCCAAGTCCTAGTCCATTAGCATAATTAGTACAGAAGCATAACAGAAGCAGAAGCACTAACAGGTAGTAAGATGATAATAATAATGCTAAAATAATAATAACTTTATATGCATATTAATAACAATGAGAAGCGTTTATTAGCACTCCAGTCTTGCCATTCCAATTGCAGCACGGAGTGTATGAAAACAATCAAGTGGAAGGCTATGGTTAGAAGGGTATCTGCTAATTGTTCTTCAGAGAGTATATGTTTGATATCAATTTCACCATTCTCATACTTCTCACGTATGAAGTGGTAATGTGCGTTTAGTTCTCTTGTGAAACTCCGGGATTTGCACCAGACCCATTGCACTTTGATTACAAACTGCTATAACTGTGGCCTCAACCACTGTTTCCTCAATGTCAAGTAAAAGATGTCTCGGCCAGATTACTTCTTTAGCCACAGGTGATGCAGCAATGTACTCAGCTTCAGTAGTGGATAGGGAGACTGTTCGCTGACGTTGACTAGCCCATATTACAGGGCCGTTGCTTATTTGAAAGAGGTATCCAGTTGTGGAGCGTCGGGTGTCCAAGTAATTCACAAAGACAGAGTCCAAGAAGCCAATTAATGAGGATGGATTCTCGCTCCTTGTAATTTCAATGCCATAGCTGGATGTGTCTTTTAAGTATTTTAAGATGTGTTTGACCGCATTCCAATAACTTGGTCCATGGTTTGCCAAATATCTACTCAGGTTTACAACTGCGTACATAATGTCTGGTCAACTAACTATTGCAGCAAACATTTAAGGCCCGTTGACAAGGTGTTAGTGGACTAATGCAAGTTTACTAGTATTAGCTTACTAACATGCTAGTTGTGTTGACACGCATTTTTCACTTGTATTAGTATCGCTTCTAAAAACATGGCTGAAAATGAAGTGGTGCTAACTGGTCTATTGGAGCCATTTTTTTTATCACTGTGTCTCATTTCTCATTTGGGTTATTTACATGCATATACTAATTACGCTTATGTGTTAGGAACTAGGAAGGGTGAATTTAGAATAAGAATGGGCGGCCAAATAAATTACAATTTTTCATTAAATGCAATTTATCATAATTAGTTGACCTCTTTAAAAAAATTGTTTTATATAGACAACATAAAAAAGTTTGTGATTAGTGTGTCTCCTATTTCTTAATTTCTTAATACATTAAAATATATTTCAGTTGATCCCAAATAATTATTAAATTATTTTGCTTGATTTGTTAACTCACTTAGCATACATGGTAAATAAAATTAAACTCAAATAAGCTCAATAAATCCCAATACAACCAAACCCAGTTGGGCATTTTTTTTAAATAGGCCNCTAATTACGCTTATGTGTTAGGAACTAGGAAGGGTGAATTTAGAATAAGAATGGGCGGCCAAATAAATTACAATTTTTCATTAAATGCAATTTATCATAATTAGTTGACCTCTTTAAAAAAATTGTTTTATATAGACAACATAAAAAAGTTTGTGATTAGTGTGTCTCCTATTTCTTAATTTCTTAATACATTAAAATATATTTCAGTTGATCCCAAATAATTATTAAATTATTTTGCTTGATTTGTTAACTCACTTAGCATACATGGTAAATAAAATTAAAACTCAAATAAGCTCAATAAATCCCAATACAACCAAACCCAGTTGGGCATTTTTTTTAAATAGGCCTAACCCAGGTTTTTTCAACCCTGTTTTAAATGTTAACAGAATATCCTGTTAAATGCTAGCTAGGCCTAAAAATTCTTTAAAAATAATAATAAATTAATTTGTAGATAGGTTTAAATATAAACTATCTGGTTTGCTATGAGCCAATAATATTATGTTGTGTATCTATTCAAGTTGCCAAAACATTACTACAAAGTGTTTGAAGTGTATGGGCTGAACATTATTAATTAAAACTTATAAAGATTGGTTAAAGTGTCAAATACAGTAGATTGGAAAGCATGATGGTGATTTCGCGTGAAAACCGCCGGCCATTCATACCTTACTTACCGATAACACGAATATTATGTTGCTGGAACTAATCACAGCACTACAATGTTGTATTATATTTTGTGATTGTATATAAAAAAAATTACACATGCCACGTTGATTGGTAGGAAATAATGGTTTGATAAAATTATTTATAACATTTGTTTACCGATAATTAAATAATATCTCTCACAAGGTACATTTGCAATATTTACATAACATTTTAGTTTGGACACTTCTTGAGAATATGTACGCCCTCTACAATATCCTCTAGTGCAATTTCCCTCGCATTCTTATCTTTATAAATCCGGTGCTTAAAATTCCACAAAAACTCATTCTTTACATAACATTCCACAAATAAGTGTCCCCCGCACAACAAATTTTTTAGTTGCCACCATTTTGAATTGTCTACTTGCATTAGTAAAGTTGGAAGGTGACCAACTTTTTCACTTGCAAGTAGGACTTGTTTGTTAGTAGCTTGCTTGCCTGTTTACAAGATGCAAGCTGTGCACACGCAGCCAAATTAATGTACTTGCATTAGTCAACTTATACCGTGTAAACGGGCCTTAAGCTTCCAACAGCTTCTCGATAGTGTACTTTTCTTTCTTCAGTTTCCCCTTTGTTTGAACTTAAGTGAGTGTGTGGATCAGCAAGCACACTGATTGTGTGTAAAAACGAGAATGCAATTTTAGTTATGAGTTAAGTATGAAAAAGAAAACATGTTTATTAGCAGATTTATGTCTACATACTATCCTTGTATGAATTTACACACAAGACTATTTTTTCCAAACACAGGGTGGCTACAAAACATATTTTACAAAATTCCCTGACTTTTCCAGGTTTTCCAGGCAACATTTTTCAAGTTTTAATGGTGGATGATGGCTTGTTTTATATTTATTATTGATCACATACTAAAAAAAAAGTTTGTATCTACTAAACATACAGTTTTATCAGTTATTTTAAAAATTAAAATGTTATTTTATTTAGGTATTAACTTTTCTTTTAGTGTTTAGTTGTGAAATTAATGAGATATTTTAGAAATTTTTTTTATTCCCTGACTTTTCCTTATTTTTAGTTAAATTCCCTGACATTTCCCTGTTTTCCCTGTCATCCAAAAATTCCCTGACTTTTCCAGGTTTTACCTGTTTTCCCTGTCTGTAGCCACCATGCAAACATTGATATCATAAATAAGCGTTCAGTTCCTAACAAAGCCATACTAAATTAACTAATAGATATGGTCAAGAACGTTTAAGCTTTCTTCCTTTAAAAAAAGGTAAAATATATATCATTTTTACTAAACAGTTGTAGGTAATTAATATCCTATACACAAAAAGAAAAATTCAGCCATTTACAGTATACTGAGACAATTTAATTCATAATTTAGAAAATATATGCTCAACTCACCACGCCTTGAACATCTTACTTTTCCCATAGCAAACTCAAATCTTGCCAGTGGGATATTATTAATTTATTCCCTTTGTCCAACACATATAGTAAATTTAGTGAATTAACAATAATCAAACTTTCACACATGACTCTACCTGACCCTCTTACATAAACTCAATAACTGTGTAACAAAAACAAGAAAATTGTAGGTTCCTATTGAAACAAAAGCTAAAATAACTTACTATACTATTTAATTATAATCATTTGATAAAAATAAGGAAACTAAACCTAATAAATGTACCTTTTGGGAGAATTTTTTCTCTCTAAAAAAACCAACAATCATAAAATTTATAAGTTAGCATTACCCACAAAAATACTGGTAATCCAATGATAGGAATTCAATATACATGTATATATAAAGCTTCGGTCATGCCGACTAATGCCCAATAATCTTCTGTGGCACTCACACTTTACTCTCTTGTGTAAGAGAGGAATTTCTTGAAAATGGTTAACTATCCAGCCTAATCTTTTCTTATCTGAACAAAAACACTATTGCACAGCCACTATGGATTTTTGATCAACTCGTCTCTATAATATACATTAAGCTTTGATTAAAGAAAAGCTATAGAGAAAAGGATACCGATTATGAAAAGACTAGCTGGAGCCAAATGAGTATGCACTCAAAACACCCTAAATACGACATATAGAACACATGCTACACCTATCATCAGATATGGAAGTGAAATTTTGATTGCTGCCACGTAAGATAAGTTGGACACCCTAGAGAGAACTCAGAACAAAGCCCTTCGTCTCATAGCTGGAGCGGTCAAAACTACATCCACTGTTACCATGCAATTATATAGTCTACAAAGAACCCCTCTACCCCCTTCCACCTCCCATTACTACAAAGATAAAGAAGCTGCAAATACATTCACCAAAATAAAGGCTTCACATCGTGTAAAATGGATTCAAAACTGCACATCAAGCTGCTTGAAAATGCAACACCCATAGAAGCGTGTCAAAAGATGCTAAATGACATAGATGCAAATATACCCATGGCTAGTAACAAGAAACTAGTCAATCCTTTAGACTACATGGACATATCAAGACAAATGACAATGAATGACATCGAAAAGAAAGACAACATTGATAGGGTTCTGAAAGCAACTGTGCTAAACATGATAAATGAACAGTATCCAGAACCATAATGGACTAGAATCT
This sequence comes from Timema bartmani, assembly GCA_902151455.1. Classification (NCBI taxonomy): domain Eukaryota; kingdom Metazoa; phylum Arthropoda; class Insecta; order Phasmatodea; family Timematidae; genus Timema; species Timema bartmani. The sequence goes on from CABFWB010006646.1 coordinate 22,749, forward strand.
ATACAGACGGGTCAAAAATCAATGATACTGCTGAGGCTGAGGTGCATTGCAAATTGTTCTCTCAATATTCCCCTGTTGGGCAGCACATGACCAACTTTGATGAAGAAATACATGCAATCCTGCTAGCAGTTAGTAACCTCAGGTAAAGCAGTTCTTTTACAAAAGATGTAATATTGCTTGACTCTAGAGCAGCCAGTCAGGTTGTCTCGTCAAATCAATCTAAAGACACAGATAACATAACCAAAATACTGTAGCCTAAAACAAGCCCTAAAACCTAAAATACCTCATGAAAATAAAAAAAGATTAGTGTTCCAATGGATACCGTCGTATGTGTAAATCGAAGGCAATGAGTCAGCAGACTTAGTAGCCAAAAAAAGGTACACAAGTGTAACTCAGTAAAAAACCAGTTCCACCAGAGACACAAAAAAATTATGGAAACTCATAACATAAGCTAAAGCTATGTATACATTGAACGATTATCGGCCGACGCGAGTTGCTGGACGATGTTGCCCGGCGATATTTGTCGTCGAGTGGGCGGAGCCAGAATCGGCCGACTGCCGAGCGGCGAGTTATCAAAAGAATGTTGCTGTCGTCAGAGTCTTCCATCCGGAATGGAAAACATTCTCAATGTGTACGCAGCGATGTCATTCGGCCGACTTTTGTTTGTTTGAGTCTATGTGCAAGCGAGCAGTCAACACCCTGATCTCAATATTTTGGTTAGTATATTTTTATATAATCAACAAATATTATAAATACAGTATTTATATTTAATTATATTTAAACATATACAAATATTTATACACAAATATAAAATATTTATACACAAATATAAAATATTTATATACAAATATAAAATATTTAAATTTAAATAGCTATCTGCTGTAATTACAATCATATAAAAATATTTTTTTGCTATTTTGAGGGTTACAACCTGATCCCGGCCAGGTAATAAATTGAGTTTAAAATAATGATAATTTAAGTTAACTTGTACATGCTATAAAATAACCAATTGCCACGTATGTTTTGATTATTTTTTTCATAGAATAATGTGGACTCAAGAAAATCTTATAAGTGGACGCAAGAAAATCTTCTACGTTTAATAGAACTGCTCCATGCAGCCGCTGCTCTTTGGCAAGTTAATTCCAAAGAATATCGTGACAGGAACAAAAAGGGGGATGCAGTGCGAGCAATTGCGCATTTTTTTAATTACAATAAAAGTGGTCGCGATGCCAGCAGTGGTTAAGGGATCCATCACAATTGCAATCACTAGAGGAACTTAAGTAGGTGTCGGCAGTGAATGTTGCTGCTCTATATGGACAGGCACATTCGGTGGAGACTTTTGTGTTGGCTAAGTCGGCGGCTTGACTTGATTGAGAAATTTGTCAAGCGACTCGCGTCTGCCGATAATCGTCAAATGTGTACATAGCTTAAGTAAATAAATCTAAGGGAAAAGTATGGGAAATCATACAAGATAACTGGAAGTCATTCAGTAAAAAATAGAGAAAAAAGCAGTAGCCAACTTTATATTGACAAAAGGCCATGATTGCTTGGCTGAGCACCTAAAGAGAGTAGGAATTGTTCCAACAAAAGAATTCCCTATTTGCAATGTCAGTGTTATGAATTCGGATTACCTTCTTGTAAACTTGTGATGGTTTTGTTGCAGAATCACAGCAAGGCAAGAAAGTATTTGTAAAATGTATTGTGTGTGATGCCAGAAATTGCATGGTATAATTCTGAAATATGTAACTTTTATATAATTGTAATATTTGGTTTTGTATTTTATTTTGTATTTTCTGTAGTTTGTATGTATAACTTAATATGTAGCCTACGGTGGTTGTAATGAGATGCCAGACATGTAAAGGATTAAATTCCAACTAAAAGGCATAAGTAACAACAACGTTTGTTCCTGCATCACAGAGGTGGGTTTTTAATTGTTCATTTATATAGCTAACAAAGTTTTTTTATCACTTAATTTCTTATAATGTTGTATAAATTTTGTGGTTTTTTTTAAATAGAAAAATTAATTTAAAAGGTACAGTTCTTAGGTTTTATTCCCAAACAACATGACTTACTTAGTATAAAATGATGTAATATCGTAAGGGATCATGGATCAAAAGACATGTTGGTCTAGTAGGCCTAGAAATGTATATTTGGACTTGGGTTTTATTTGGTTGTATAGATGTTGTAAGAATAAAATAATTTCAAATAAATAGTATATAATTACGTATTAAGTATCATTTGATTTGCCATTTCCTTGCAAATCTGCCTATATTGATAGTAACTTTTTTAATTTTAATAATGTTGTATCTTAGGTGAAATACTGTGTATTATATGATAAGGTGATTACACATCATTCGCAAAAATAATATTTAACTTAATGTGTTTAAATAAAAGAAAATAATTGCCCAAACTCAAACAAACCTTCCAAGTCTATGATTTATTTTTAAGCACAGTGTCTTACTACCCGTTCGGGTTATACGCTTTCTATGAAAACCAAATTATAATACAATTTTGTATGAATTAATACATTAACTTTACCTTGATTTAATGGATTAAAACTCTTAAAAGTTAATTGAAGTAATTTTTTAGTAATTTACTGGGGTCTAGTCACCTTATATGTCCCATGTTCGGCTATTTTTAACTGAAATGGTACAATGTCCAGATATTTTACTACTTTTTATGCACAGTAAGGAAAGTAGAATCAAATGACACCAATATTTATAATTTTTTTATACTTTTATTAAATACTATATTTAAATAAAACTCGACAACACATCGCCCAAATGACTTTTGAAATGTAGATTTATTGACGATAATGTATGACTTTCCTTTGATTCAGCCCACTGGATGGATGACGTCATCCCATGATGCTTTGCATATTCGTGATCTTGCACAGTGGTCATTAAAATAGCTATGACCTCATTGTACTGGTACCGTCCACGTTTAATTTCTAGGCCCTACGTTGAATAGTTTATTTTATCTATAATTATAAATTTAATTTATCACCACATGAAAGGTCAGGTTAAACTGGGTTGGTAAAGTATCATAATAATGAAAGGCTAGGTTAAAAGCTGGGTTAGATAAGTATCATATTAATTAATATAAACTAGTTTTGTTATTTCAATGTCATCAATATTATGATTTTTTTCCTCTATAATTTAGTTGTTACGAACACATGTGAGTTGCGATCACCCACATAGAATCAAATGCTTAAGTCAAATTTACTATGAAGTAGGCTTAAGTTAATTGTGGTCGTTAGAGAAGGTTTTTACGCCTTCGTAAAGACAGTACCATATAAATTATGTTTGGGGTTTATTGTGATGTGTCCCTATACAGAGTGTCTACCTGACTATAGTTTTGAAATTCCAGTATAATTCCAGTATTTCCAGTTTTTTTTAAAGAAATACAGTATATATGAAAGGTACTCGAGAGACAAACAATCCCTATTTTAAAATCATAAAATAATAAAAAGTTAGAGTAGGCCTAGGTCCGTCATAGTTAAACATTTTTACATCAAGAATCAAGTGTCTTGATGCATATATTCTAGTATAATTATACTACGGATGTGACTCTAGAACCTATAAGGAATATTCATGGATTCAAGACTCAAATCATAATCATTTTTTTTAAATAGGTACTAAGTTTGAGTTATTTTTCAAAGGTATTATCATAGTTAAATAGTTTATTGTGGTTAAAAGCAAAATAATGATAGGACAATCCTAACAACCAAACTCCAGATCATTAATTTACCATTTAATGTAAACAAAATCAGAAGTGAAGGAAAAAATCCTAGTTATTGGGAAAGTTAGTAAACACTTGTTCTTACAATATTTTCAAAAATTCAAATTTTAATTAGGGATTTGATGGCAAAATGAAGTTTCAGATTTGAAAAAAGGTGGATCCGACCCATCTTTGATACACGTGCATACACATACACATACACATACACATACACATACACATACACACAAACACACACATTACATTTTTTGAAAGATCTATACCACCGTCGACCTCAGTGGTCTTGGGGTAAAGTGATCGCCCCTTAACCCGATGTTTGTGGGTTCGAGCCCAACAGAGGCTGAAGGCTTATTTTTGAGCAAGAAAAAATCATAGCTCAACATCTTTCGGAGGGGAAGTAAAGCAGTCAGTTCAATGTGGCATGTAAATGAACCCTGGAAGGTATGTGAGAATACCTCTCCTGGCAAAATTGATAGGTCATTTCACCTCACTCGTAGAACTTTATAGGTACAAGTAATCAGCCTTGGTGGCGCAACTTCAAAGAATGATTACAGCCAGGGAGTTTACTCTACCACAAAAACTATTATCCCCACCAACCCTTGGCAAACTTTCAACAAATTTTATTTTTGATAGTGAATTTGTTTAATAAATATATAGTAATAAAGATACAGAATCTTCAATGAAAAATAACCAAACAAATATTATGTTGATAAAAATTACTTGGAAATAAAGATAATTACAGTTACCTAACATTATTAAAAAGTAAGATGATAAAACCAGTTCCTGGGATGCATTTACTCTAGAAAAAATATTCATGAAGAACTTATCAAGCTGGTCACGACTTGAAGTGAATTATTTAAAGTAGTTAATAACTTCTTGCTTTCATACAAAGTCCAAGTAATCTATTTTTACAACATCAGCTTGCATGCTAGATAGTTGTTTCTTGTCTAGTAGGACCAATAGAGGTTGATTGCTCTGATATTCGGTGAGAAATTGCTCCAACTCCAGTGAAAATGACAGCATGAATCCCAACTTTGATGTCATAAGGGAAAATTATCAGATTTTGGAGGATGCTTGTTAGAATAAAAATACTGTTTTAAATACGGAAGCATTGACATTGCTCTCTCTAACACCCTTGAGTTTTCTACCCATCTAATAGAACAAAACTTCATCGGGTAAAGAGATGATTCTGTTATTCTTTGATAGTCTGCAAGTCTTGTTGGAAAATCTTTAAATAAATAATATAGTGAGCACAAAAACTGGTTAATTGTCCAACTAGAGTTAGCATGTGCTGTTTTCTAAGCACCATGGACAATGTGTAAAGAACAAGTTCCAAATTCCAGTAACTCAGGATCTTGTGGAGAATCTTCCTTCAAGTAGCGTTTGAGATCACTTAAAAATTTGAGGTTTACATTTAGTCCATCCATGGAAACTTAAAGCATTTTTTTAAGTTCCAAGCCTTCTTCTTTTAGTGTGGATATAAAGTTCATTAATATATCTTGAGCTGTTGCATGACCTAAAAACTAGATGTTAAATATCTTGTATGAATTTGATTTTCACTCCAGAAGCGAATAACATCCATCTGGGTTCTCTGAGCCACAGTATTTATGCTCTCATCAAATGAAATACAATAAAATGAGCATTGCTTAAACATATTAACAAGCTCGCTTTTGAAAAAAGGACCTAGTCCAAACACTATGACATATCCAAGTTTATCTTTATGCATTTGAAATTTCTGGGCAATATCACTATCGGAAAACATTACTTTAAAAAGATTACTACAAGCAGAAAAACTTCTAGCAGAAGAAAGTGTCATTACTTGATTAATAGCCCACAATATTTCATTACGAGAAACTTCATCTTTTACAAGGAAGCTCTGAACAGAACAACTAGGTCTTGTTTCAGGTTTAAAAACTACTTCATGGTCATTAGCACTAAAATTTACATCTTCATGTAGGCCTACAGATGACACTGCATTTAGGGCTGTAGGGACCAAGTCTAATATTTTTTTGCTCCCACTAGCAGCTTTCACTCTGTCAACATGCTTCTTTCCCTTGGCATGAGATCGGGTTGAAGATATTCCCATGTAACTTATATCAAAGTTAGTTTTACACAAATAACAATGGCCTTTACTTTTATCACAATCTACTTTTTGAAACCGCAGCCAATCTTTAAAAACTGTATCTTACTGTCCAACCAATCATCTTTAAAAGAGGTTTTTCTTCTAAGTTTACTCATTTCTTCTTAAACACAAAGGTCACCATATAAACAAGTGGGATCTGCAGAATACTTACACCAGGCCAAGCTTAGGAACAGTAGTTTTTCTTTTGGGTGGATTGAGGGGGGAGGAGAGAGAGGGTTAGGAGGGAGAGGGGAGGTCTGAGAGGGGGGGATGAAGTGAAGAACACAACAAATACTGTACTGTGCCATTGGAATGTCAAGGTCAGGCAGGTACACCAATAAGTGTCAAGTAGTGTTTGAACTTGAGCAGTTACTAGTAACTCATCACTCATAATAGTTACTATTGGAAAAAAGATTGGTGGGAGGAGGGTCGGGTAAGGGGGAGGTTGGCTGCTAGTGTAGTCAAAACGGTTATTTCTTTCTTTCTCTTGTATGTAAGGGGGAGGGGTGAGGGAGGGCTTAGTGCAGAGACTGAGAATAGAAAGGTCAGCAAGTCAGGCAAACATCCCCACTGCTATGTCATCTACAAGGTCAACTAATGTGTGGCAAACAAGATAGACCAGTGGGGGAATAATTGCGGGGTGGTCAACATATAACTATCAGTAGTCCAAATAATATCAGGGGTCTCAAAATGCTTAATCCAACATTTCATTCAATTTAAAAAGGCTGAATATTTTTCAAGTATCAAAAATAAAATCAAGTATATTTGCAGTATTTCCAGTATTGGTAGACACCCTGCTATACTTTTAGAACATCCGAAAGATAGTCGCTTAGGTGAGTGGAACTTTTTCTTATATAGTTTAAAATGTTTTTTTATTTAAATTAATTCTACACGTTTTATTGTTTGGAATAATGTACAGCTGATAATCTTTTTAAGATTTTAAGAAAGAAATGGCCTAAAATGGGATGGATAAACCGTAATAGTTTATTGATTAAAACTCTTATAAATTAATTAAAGTGATCTTTAGTAATTTACTGTGTAAAATGTATTTATCTGTCCAAGTTATTAACATGTAAAGTGGTCACGTGTTTTTTTCATAGAAATGGGCCTATTATTTTAATTGATGAACAATCAAAATCCAATCAAAATATTTTAATGGCTGAAATTTTTTTGTGTCTTAATTAAAAATGACACAAGGATTTTTTTTTTTAATATACTTTCTCAAAATAAGCATAAACGTTTTCTGCCTGAAGTGGTCCTACCTTTTCAAAACGTTGCCGATCTTCTGCCTTTTCAATTTTATCATTTTCAAGCTGAGCAATTCTTGATTTTAATTCATGAACCGTGGTGTTTTCTCGTTCGTTTTTGGTTGCCAAAACTTCTAAATGTTCAAGGGCATTAATCACTTTTGGCATTAGGCTTGTCACCGAGTCTGTTCCATAGTTATCAATTATTTTTTCAAATTCTTTGCCAATTTCAGAGGCAATATCATAAACATCAACTACAGATACCTCAGATTCAAATTCTTCCATATCAACTGGAAATTCTAAAAGGAGCGGCATCCAATCAATATGATTTAAAGAATCTACAGTATAAATATAAATTAATAAGTCTCGATAGTCATTATTAAATTTCTTATGGCACAGATTAGAGTCGGATTAAAAAAAAATCTGTTATGTTTAGGTTAAAGTCAGAGGAAGGAGCTTATTCCACAGATTACATATCGTTGGGCAAATATAATACTAATATCACACATCTCGATACCAATCCTCTATAGGCGCCGTGCAAAGTGCGGACGATATTTGAATTCACGACACAAGCGTGTAGGACGGCTACATTTTTAAGTTCTTGCAAGAAAAAGCCGAATGGCATCCAGTTATATCTATATTATAGTTAATTGGCATAAACATACGCATTGCCAAGGACAAAAGCATGAAGCTCAAGTTTATCGTCTGCTTCATTGTAGGGAGACGGATTTAACGGTTTATTTCAATGATCTTATGTGAAAACATGTATCTGATGAATAAAAGTCTCATTGTTTGAAAATAGTGAAGTATTATACCACACTTATCTGAAAAAACTTTTACATTAAAGGATGTACAATTCAGTTTTACAGGTAATACTGTACAAGTATGAATAAAATCTTTAATATAAAATGTGGTAATCATCCATGTTGTTTACTGTCTGCCAAGACTACACATATGTAAAGCTGGCTATTAGCTTGTATAGTTGTTTCAGAAATCATATTATATTGAAAGTTCGATAAATATAATGAATAAGGTAGGTATCTTAAAACTTGATTACATTTGTTTGAATGACAAACTGTGTGTAACGGCCATACGTTTAAACGATCACTTAAGTTATGCACTTATAGAAAGTATTATTATATTACCAATTTTAAGTTAGCTCATATCTTGTATATTGCCTTCAGAAACCATATTATTGTCAAAACATGTTTAAAATATCATGCTTGTTTAGGCCTAACCTCATAACCAACAGTATGAGTGCCCAATAGTGTGGCGCACGAATACATTCTTTAAGCCTCTTTTTTGTGCCAGTGTGGTTGGCGTCACGTAACACTCATGTTGAGCTCTTACCGTGTGCATTCCGCTAAATAAGAACAGTGCGTTACAAACTTAAAACAAAGTGTTTAACAAGTTATGGGCCCAGGCACCCAACAACCGCGTGAATATCCACGTAATATTTCGTAAAACTGTCCGTCGGGTAATTCACAAAT
>CABFWB010006647.1:0-17402 GCA_902151455.1 Timema bartmani
TTTTTGGTAGCGGCAATTCGTACTACTACCCGTTCGGATTGTACGCATATTGTGCTACTGTGATAGGGATAAGGAGGGCTGAGTTTAAAGGAAGTGTACCTGTATTTGGGTGGAAAATCTTTTAGGAAACAAAAAAAGTACACTCGATTTTGATTTGAACGCAGATCTTTTTATCATCGGCAGTCCAGTCTAAAGCACTTTAATTATCCCACCATTGAAACCTCAGCCAGTCAATAGGGGACATTGACAGCTGTCAAGCACCTATCTAAGTTATTGTGTGACATGGACCATAGTCAAACATTAGGGGCAGCTAGCATGTGTCATTTATCGTGTGGCCATGGCCACTGGCCGTTTCTGCATGAATGCATGGGGATTATTCAATCTTCTTCGACAGAAATTGAAAAGAAAAAAACCCTAAAAATTACACCTTTCCCTGCACTCAAACATTAATGTATCTGGTTTTTTAGTGGAGTTACGTTCAATAAAATCGCTATGCCAGATTAATTTAAGGAAGAAGAAGGTATATTTTTCACAAGCATTTTCATGGAGGGGACGATAAATGATCAACCTGGGCGAAAAAAAAATTCAGTTCAACAGGTCGGTGCTGGCTTTTAGAAACCTGAAGCAGTGTGTAAAACCTGTCGATAACAGACATTTTTTTGTCATTTTCTATTCAATTACGTTAATAATATGCACAGTGAACGCGTTATGTAAATTGGCTTACTATTGCTGTTTTATAAGACTGATGATCAACAAAATTGGACTATTTGGCAGATGGGACTGAACTTGTGAAATCCGAATCGTTATCACACCCATGGCATGCGTAACAAGACATGTTGTCTCACGAAACTTCAACTAACCGGTATTTGAATAAGTCAAGTCTCTTAAGTTTTTCCTGGTTAACGCTTGGTGCGGCCGAAGGGAGAGCAAGTATTTTTACAGTTTTTATAGAATTGAATTTTTTTGTCCAAAATAAATCAAATGTTTCTCCAGTAGCAATATATAGTTTAGCTTTCTGCATATACTAAGATCATCAGATCTTGAATATCTTTCAAGATCATCAGATCTTGAATATCTTTCAAGGGTGTCCTGGAATATTGTCCAAACCTTTTATTTTTATATAAAAGATTTTGACAAAATTCCAGGACACCCTTAACAGATATTCAAAATCTGTTGATATTAGTATGTGCAGAAAACTAAACTCTATGTTGCTACTGGAGAAATATTTGATTTATTTTGGCCAAAAAAAGTAATGCTATTAAAACTGTAAAATTACTCGCGCTCCCTTCGGCTGCACCTTAAAAATGTCGCCTTAGTGATCCTGCCCACGGCTAAGGCCCTATTATATTTAAGTCGTAGCAAGAAAGTTTATCCAGAGACTAAAATAGCATGTGATACATCCTCTTCTTTTTTACTTGCGGTGCTGTCCTGTAATCACGATAACGCACGCGCATTCGAATGCTATTAGAAGTAAGTGGAATTTGAGAGACCGTTCAACAGAAATTACACTGCACACAACACATCCAACACGTTAAATTGTTTATTGATTGCTTAAATCCGGTGTCTTACTTATTTGTATTAAAACAACAATGTTAATCACTTTATTTTGTGCATTTGTATTGGAGTCGTTCATTTAACAACAGTTGAACTTTCATTATAGTTTAGGATTTTGTTCTCTGCTATGGAGTTTAAAATAACATTCAGAGCTTTTTAGATATTCTTTCATTGTGACTAAAATCACATTAAAATGTAATTTTAAGGTGATTATGCTAATCTGCTTATCACAACATAATATATACTTATTTTTTCAAAGGTGTGAAGTTAAAAAACAAGGTGTAGAAAATGCTGAAATGCGCTTGAGACAACGGCAACAATGAAACTATTCAAGCAGTATAACAAATGCTTATATTGTTGAGTGTATTGTTAGGTTTCGGACTTCACAGGGAAGTGCGTGTGTTGTTAAGAGTATTTATACTTAAATATGGAACAAAATAAACAAATACTAAGCTGTTGACTGAATACATGATACTACAGGAGACAGAACTAAAGAGCTATTAAATTTAATTTATTTCTTGCCTCAATTTGAAAATTAATTATTTTTATTTTAGAACCGCAGTGGGCAATCTGGATAATTTAGTTGTCCAGTGCCACTTTAGGAATAAAAAATTAATAATAAAAAATAATTGAATAGTATCCTTTATAAAAATACAAAATAAGTAATTAATTAATGCATTGTAGCTCAATATTTTTATTTTAAAATTGTCTAAGGTAATTATATATAATGGGAATGATGGGTACTTTTAACTCTAGTTTCTTACGAGTCGGTAAATATATTATAACTTTAGTGTTGATATTATCCAGTGTTGAAAGCAATACAGTTTGCTCCGCGGTGCCTTCAGATAGCATGGTAGCAAATATGATAGCAGATATTTACCACCACCACCATACAGACTGTGCCACTCTTATAATGGACTCATGTCATCCAGAAAATGGTAGGTTTATTTCTCTTTCTATTTGTTTGTATAGTGCCATTAGCTACGAGCATAGGGCTGGCTCGTGCCTTTTGCCGACTTAGGCAAAGCATGAAAATGTCCTCCTTCCCCTATCAAGACATTAAGAAAACAAAAACTCATGATTCGTTTATTTATATAAGAAAAACATATTCATGCTATTAATCTAAAAATTATTATTCACACAAACATATTTATGCTATTAAACATTATTATTTAAAAATACAAACAAAAGGGCGCAAATTAAAAATTTAAATCCAAAGAAACAACTGCTTAACATGAATTTCTCGTGCTTAGCCTTAGCAAATTGTTGGATTAATTCCTTGAGCTGAGATATTTGGGATATTTTAGATTCAATAGACAGAAGTGCAAGTCAGCTTAAGCTTTCTTGAAGCATGGCAATTCGAATGTAGTTTTTTTTTTAACTTGGAAAAACTTATATCGGCACCTATTAGTAGCTTTTACAGGCAGCATTGCAAAGATTTAGAGTAACCTCGTGAAGTCTATTTCTGTGTTCAAAATTTAAAACATCTTGGGTCGATAAAAATAAGGTTGGGATCAACCTTGTGACCATTGTCAACTCTTGCTTTAAGTCTAAGGTATCCAAATATTTTAGTTTTTATATTGTAAAGCGAACTAACTTGGAGCAAGCACTTAAATGTTCTTTAGAAGATTTGGAATAGCTAAATGTTTATTAAGTATGGTCTATTTAAAAAAATAGTATTGCTATTCTAAAATATGTATCTTTTTTGAAGAGTTACTTTTTTTTGACATGAGCTACATCTTTACTTCATGGATAATAAACAAAATAAAATAAAATAGACCTACTATATCTCATTTTAACCCCGCCCCTCCCCCTTTCCTACTCTAGAACCCACCCTGTACGAGCATTATTGGCCAATATATTACAATTGAAACTACATGTTTTGATTATAATTGCTAACATAATTATAGGCACATTATGTGAAGCTAAACCTATCATATTCGCATCGATAGTCACGTGGAAAAAGATTTAAAGTTAATCTTGTACGATTTGCTGGTGACGCAGAGGTCAGATTTCGAATCCTGGACGGCTGTACTAAGGATGTTTTTTCTTAAACGGTTTCCTATTCTGCTGCACTTAAGTCCCGGTGTATTTTCTTTAAATTTTACCTTCACAATCGCTATTTCATTATCATTATTAAATTCTGATTGCCCGGACAAATAGTTAGATGCAGTGCACAGATTATAAAAAATATAATAACCTTGAAATAAAGCACCACAATTTGAATGGTAAATTATTAAAAATTATAGACAACGCATAACATTTTCGAAATAACTTGTGAATAACTTCCATTATTTTTCATGTCCATTCATGAAAAATGGGATATATTGACCTAAAAATTTACGCTTTTTACTGGCACGTAAAGAATTATCAACGATGTTTTCAAATAGATAAGGATGAAAAGTTTAATTCAGAGGAAATTCACCAGAATTAAATTGGATACGGGGTAGAAAATAGTATTTTTAGTAAACAGCATAGCCAAGATTTGAACTCAAGTCTCGACCTCCTGGGTCTAAGCCAGACACGCCAGATGAACAAGTCAGTATTAAATTAAGCTCTTTCGGTGACGATCACCAATATTTTGTTATGTTTTCATATGAGATTGTTGTGATGCTGAAATCTTTTCCCTCGTGGATACCTAACTCGTTTTACCATACGTAATAAGAGTTGGATGAAGGTATGTATTACCTGTCTACTATTTTCTCCCAGTACAGTAGCCTACTTAATAACTTTTCCAGACTTTCAAGAAAGAAGTAACAACATTAAAACACAGAAAAGTTTATCGAGATTGTTTATTCCCACGACGATGGTAGGAAGTAACAAGCTGGACTACTCTCGGGTATACATGTCTAGTAGAAGAAACCGTCCATTGAACATCTTCCTCAGTAGTGGACCTGGAGTTGCGCTCACAATAAAGTTGGTAAGTTTTTAATCTAGTCATACTGTTGGTATAAATTTAATATGGGTGGGAAATATACTAGTTTATTTACTCGTCACAACCTTAGAGAGCAAGACGAGTTGATTTCACTGCTCTATATATTATGGTAGTCTAAATAATTAACTTCTAAACAGAATGGAACTGGAGGTGTTATTGTCACTTAATATAAAGTAATGCAATGTGTCAAATTTATTTAATATGGTCGTTGACGTGAAGTTCAGAGCTTGAATTCTGGTAGGGTGCACTGGGCTGCGGAGGGGTGTTGGAGAGAGGGTTCCACATGAGTTTTATCACTATAGTTTTTCCATTTTCTTTCCATACTAATGGGAGTCCTTTCCTCTACATTACCCTCCTACATTCTTATGCTCAGATATATTCGTTAGTAAAAAAAATTAGTATAATACTATATACACACTCTCTTTGTAAAATGTATTTATATTTACGGTCTAATTATATACTAAAACACACACTATTTCGGGCTAATATAATAGTTTTTTGTATTTGAAAAATGTATATGGTAAAAGTATCCTTTACTATCAATTGTCTCGCTAAATAGTTGTCTTGAAACCCTTTCAAAAATCCTTATTATTTTGTACCATAAAATTCCCACAGATGTCTGAAGAAAACTGGTTCCGTCGTGCACGATGGCTGTTGTTTTTGAATGATTCAGTAGAGCATTTCTTCAGTAATACAAATCTTCCAGTAGACTGCAACGTGCTGGTGGCACACCAGCCTCTAGCGAGCGATAAGGTGATACTGAGCGAAGTATATCGCGTGACTAGGAATCTACCTCTGACTGAAAACTATTATGGACAGTGGTGTATTGAGGAAGGTTTCACTGCTTTTTCCGGGACATATTACTCCAGGAGGTCTCATCTACAAGGACTAGTATTGAGAGCCGCAGCATTGAATGTAAGTTCAGTGTGTTGTAAAAACACTCATATATTCCATATCCGCTGTGCTTTAAATATGTACTACTTTGTTTCTCCTGAACACATCACGGCAATGTTTCAGATGCCACCTACATCTGAAGTGAAATATAAAGACAACAAAATACAATATGGTGGCTATGTGGGCCTTGTATGGAATGTTATTGAGGAACAAATGAAATTTCGGTAAGCTATAAGTTATTTAAAATATGTTTCAAACTACTAAGGAGCAGTGTTTTTTTTAATCTTATTTTTGTTTCAATATTTCCGTGAGTCACCTTAACATTTTCATTTTTGTTACCGTACGTTTTTCCGTGGAGAGTAGAAATAACAATAACGCTTTATTCGAGTATTTAAAAATTTTAAGTTTGTATGGCGATATTAACCATTTAATATTTTTCCAATGTTAGAATAAAAAACTGTTTTTAACTAAATTGTATTCTAATTTATTAAGATAGGTCATTTGGAAATAAAATAAATACCAAAGATTGATTATGACTCTATAAGATAGTGCTATCAAAATAATGTTGAAAGTCATATTGTTACGGAAAAATAATATACTGTGATGAATTTGATATTTTCATCTCGATGGTATTTTTCCATTCTTTCTTCAGGCAAATTCTCCTATATTTTTCTAAAGGTTACACTCCTTATTATGTATTTCAAATCGAATGAATTACAGATAATCTAGAAGGACAGTTGAGACCCATGCTAATTTCACATTTAGCCATAGCGACTAACGCGCACATCACGGTAGTGGTTGGGTGGTCTATGACATTATATTAACATTGCACAATCATGATAAATGTTGACGTGGACGTCGGAGATCGAACTTCGCTAGAGAGCACTTAGAGTTATATTCCAAACTGTATTTTTATATTAAGATTTTACCATCCTCTCAATCTAATGTTAGTGCACTTCCTATGAAAACATAATCCTCATCACGAATATCCTCATTGCTAGTTAACAAGATCAATATTGCGTGTCACCCTACGAATAGCTCATAGATGTAATTCTGTATGAACAAGGCGTTCCATTCTTGTGCCTTTTTTTTCTAATGTATTATACCTATTTATAAGAATAAATCAGAAATGTTATGACAGAAAGCAATAACCCCTTTCAATAGAAATTCGTTTCCAGTAAAATTATTTTGGTTTCGACTCTTGGAAAATGTAAACAGAAACAGCTTGGCCACCAGATGAAAAACACGTTATATTTGAATTTTTATGGTGGTTGGCTGGATGAGAAGCATACATAAATAGTATTGTTGAACACTACAACCTGTTTTGTTGTTGTTGTTGAATGTGGCTGAAGAGAATTTCTATTCTGAGAAGCTTATTCTTTTTACTAAACAACTAGATAATATTTTATTATTTAGGCTAGTCTCTTTTATTGGTGCTTCATTTATAAGTTCGATCTATTTATGAGTCTTTTGAGGCATGACTTATATTTTGGTACTAAGTTAGTCGTGTGACATTATATTATTTTTTATATATTAGTTTAAACTCTCTTTTACAAAGTGTTTACAGTAATTTATTAACATCACAAGATATTTTTAGGATAAACAGGTTCCATAGATTACGGTGCGCAGGACATGCAGTGCAGATGGGAGTTTCTTGAACATTGTTCAGGATATTGACTGGTAAACCCAATGGGAAGAGACCATTGGGGAGAACAAGACACAGATGGGAGGATAACATTAGAATGGACCTGAAAGAGATAGGGTGTAATGAAGTTGACTGGATAGAACTCGCTCAAGATAGGGATAGGTAGTGTACTTTTGTAAGTGCGGCATTGAACATACAAGTTCCTAATGCCATAGTATAAGTAAGTAATTTATTAACCTTTTTAGCTATGTTCATAGTTAGTTTTAGTAAGGAGTGTTATACATATTAAAAGGTTAAAAAAGATATTGTCTTACTCTTTCTTAACTATTTATTTAAATGTATTAATAGTTTTAAAATAATTATTAAAGTATTCATTTAATCATCTTATTTCTTTTATAGGCAGGCTTGTGGTGAATCTATTATATATATATATATATATATATATATATANCCCAAAAGCGGTGAATAAGCGGTGAATTACAAAAATCCTACTTTTGCGACGAAATTATCGAATTAAGACAAAAGCGTTAAAATGTGGTTTTTACCAAACTTTCGTGATTAAGGTGACTTTGTTGGGTTAAAACTAGACTTCCAGGACAATGTTTGAAACAGGTAAACTAAACATATTGAAGTGAAAACCAAAAATTACATTTTGTTTGGACAGAACGGTAAAAAACACTAGTCTGCAAAAAAAATGTGCTGTCAACTTATTAAAAAAGTAAGATTTAGCGGCAGCTGGTCCGGGAAAAGTATGTACAAGTCACAAAAACAAAATATTACACAAAAATCATCTTGTTACTTCACAAAAATTGTGACTACATTTTTAAATCTCAATTTAGGCTAGAAAAATACAAAATAACTACTCAACATCACCAAACTGCAACATGCCGAATGCCGAAAATCGCGACTAAATCGCGATTATCGCGGACATCGTTTAAAATCGCGAATATCGCGCTAAAACGCCGATTTCGCGAACTATCGCGACAATTCTGAGCATATATTTGCAATCAGGGTAACCTGAAATGTGAACATCTGAAAGAAAAAATGCCATATCTAACATTTGCGAACTATCGCGATCTCCACAAACGCAGGGCTCTGTATATATATATATATTCTTACGTGTTGTAGTGTGTTCATTTTTCCTGAGATGAGGTTATGGAATTGGACAGAACGAGAATTCATATCCATATGCAAAATTTAAGGACTTTTACATTTTTTTATATATTGTTTTAAAGAAAAATTAACTCAAATATAGAGACAAATTTTTGATTATTTTTTTCAAATTTTTGGTCTGGAGAATATTTATTATAGTTGCTTTGTGCAAAATTAATTTGAAGCAGGATAGAAAAAATAGTGAAAGGTTTAAAAGTCAATACTATAAAATAATTTATTATTTTGTTATTATTTTATATCAGGTAGTAATTTATTATGTTAGGTCTGAGAATAATAGTATTCTATGATTTGGTCTCAACGCAATATATGTTTTCAGCACAGAGTATGTACTCGCACACAATATGGGCACTGGCTCGGAAGTAAACGGCACTTGGACAGGATTAGTCGGTATGGTTGTTAATAACAAAGTAGATGTAGCTTTGGAACTTTTCTCCAGGAGTACAGAAAGAGTCAATGCCATCGACTTTTCATCGGCTGTCTACTATGACCGGTAAGATACTAGAAATATTCACAGAAAACATAATTTAACTAAAAAGTGATTTATACACTTTAAAAAAGTTGACCGACATGCTGGTACTCCCAGAAGAAAAGTCAAGTGTAGCGATACTAATTTATACTCAATGATTATTAATTAAATTATTTATTATTGTTTTATATACAATTGAATAATGTTAAGAAAACTTTTTTCTATTCTGGAATTTTATAATGTTTGGACAGTCCATAGGTAAGCCCCATCTTATAACATTTAAATCTGCATGTAAAAAATATTTTTAGCAAATTAGCATATGTTATCGTAGTATCGCCCCACGATGGGCTCCAATTATCGTGTTGCGGATTATTTATCCCGCAATTGCACCTATTAAGATGATACGGTTAAATATTGGTATTTATAGCCCTGTGATCGAGAGCCAATTAAAATTGTCACCGTTTAATTAGCTGATATTTGTATCGTGATCGAGCACTAATTAAAGCAGTACGGATTGTAATCGTGATAATACCCTGTGATTGAACACTATCTTTAACGATATTAAGTAAACAAGACTTTTGATGTTGCACCAGGTTTATTAAGATGATTATACCTTCGATACGAGATATTATATAAAATGATACAATTTTCGTTGAACTACAGATTATTTTCTGTGTACTCTATGGATTTAAGCTAATGGCACTCTCTAATGTGATATTACACGTTTTCTAGATTTATGCTGCCGACACTGTGTGTATTCATAAGCACATGCGGAATATATATTACCTTCCCCTTGCCTCTTGGACCCCTTGTCAACCAGTGTCAAAACTAACTAATAGAAGGACTCCTGGGAATACGATGTTGTGAAGGCTGGCTTCCTATTGGGTACAGGGAGCCAGAATATCATAAGATCTTTTCAATACTATAGAGTGGATTAAAAAAAAGTTTAAAGCGTATTACATTGACATTATTACTGAAAAAGCGTGATTTTCCATGGATGAAGTATTTAAAGGATAATTTGTTTATAGCACTTTAAAGAAAATTACACTTCATCCATGACTTATTGAATATATTAGAGGGGTCCAAAACAGTATTACTACAACGTAAATTATTTTTGACCGTCATTCATTGTTATTATTAGGAGGTATGTATTAGATAGCCTAGGTATTTCACATAATCAAACATAATGCAGATGTATTTTCACAACAAAAAAAACATGCTTAAACAAATGTACGATGTTTACACATTACATCAAACACATATACTGAGCGCTTAGCTATTTCTCTTTTGTCTTTTTCTTGCCGTTTACAGTGTGCACCGCTAGATAGTGCCACCCTGCCTAGAATACGAAAAACAACTTATTCTAACAGTTACATTATAGTAATTATATATTTGTTGTACGTTGTATAGCATGGATGCTTGGGACCGCTACAAACAGATTAGTTTAAACCGTAGGTTTAAGTTTTATTCGAAAACAAAACGCATTATTCCCCATAGTTTATGAAAAACATCCCATGTGGAAAAATGCCAGATCTGGCCCAGAACTGGAACTGGCCAGATCTTGGAATGCTAGATTACTGGCCCAGACCTCCCCCAGTTCTGGGCATATCTGGCCCAGACCTGGACCCGTTCTGGCCAGATATGATTTATCCACATGGAATTACGTTAGATGAAGAATAAATGGCTACACAACGTGAGTGGATCAAAGGGAAATTTCGGGAAATAGACCCAACTTATTAAACTTAAACAATTACACTTTATAGTAATGATATGATGTGCCATAGCCTATTCATTGAAAAGTAAAACCAAATCTTTCTAGTGTTTAAAAGAAAAAAAAATCAAATTTAGAAAATTCCTCTTGAACAACAGGTAAAAAGTATCAATGCAACTCATTATTTTATATAAATACTACTGAACTAATATTCATTCTTTCGTTTTAGATTCTCAATATTTGTCAGAAGACAAGAAACGAAGGACGTCGGATGGAAAGGCCTACTTTCACCATTTAATTTACATCTGTGGATGGTGGTTCTAATGTTTATTCTGACAATGTCCTGTTATATACTTTGTATAGCAAGGTTTGTGTTTCGATTGATTCCTGCCGATGAGAACCTAAAAGAATATTCTATTGCGAGCACACTGCACAATGTCTTTGGAGCAATGCTGTGCAGTCAAGGTAAAGCAATTAAATTCACATGTACAACTATTGAGATATGTGATTAAAAAAAATCAATAAACTTTTTAAATTATTTTTTCAAACAGCCTTGGAATTATATTATTTAATGCATTACTTTTATATGTTTGTGCTTTTTAGGCTAGGTTTATATTCATCTATAACTAATAGCGAGTAGTTCATATCCCACAGTGCGTAAGAAAGTGAAACACATTATTTCATTGATGGCGTTCATAATAATTGATACATAGTGAACAGTATTGAGTGAATGGTGCACAAGGTATATTTGGTCTAACTTTAATATTTTATGTGTTTTGTATGAACTCGAGAATAGATCCTTTTATCAGCCAATGAGATTGTGAGGAGAAGTTCTAACGAATTAAACACCAGTATACATAGCAGACGAAAATAAGTATCTGTGTTCATGTTTTAAATGCCTTGTAGTAGCCATATTTGCTTATTATTAACGAATTTTCTTTGTTTTAGAATCAATCTCTTCTATTGCACGCATGTATGATTGAAAATAAAGGGGAAATATTACATTTAAAGACATCTTCATACTAACTCCAAGTTATTAAGTTTTCATTTGAAATTCTTCTCACTCATTTATAAATAATGTGATAGGCCTATATTATAACAGATCCTCTATGTTTATAACCAGGGCCGGCGCAAGCTGACCATGTAACCTGGGCAATATCGAAAAATGCGTCCTCACATCCTCCCCACCAAAAACAAATAGTTTAAAGATTTTGTAGATTATGCTTTGAAAAAAATTTATTGAGAAATAAAAATAATTATTATTATTTAATTCTTATATCTTGTTATTTGGGTTAAAAAGAATCGACAACTTACACCAATAACTAGTTTTTCCAAACAAAATTTGTATTCACAATATTTATTACCTTATCTTATATATTTCCTACCCTTTAAGGGAACAGCGTGATTAGGTATGTATGTATATGTTTTATCTTAAATTTATCACGTCTTGCTTTGCTTTCAGCAAAAGTTTGAATTAAATTGAAGAGATCTATATATTCTAAGATATTGTTTTCTACCGAGATGTTTTCGTCATTGTTATTGTTGAACAAAATTATGTAGATATATTTTATATAATTTTAAAAGAATATTATATTATGAATGCCAATTAAATAAATTGAAATTTTTTGTTCGAAAACCTAGCCCTAACCCCTTAAATTATGATACAGATACTATTTATTTAATATAATATATTTTTTCACTGCCCAAAAAAGAAATGAGTATTAAACTAAACCAACAGATCACACAATGCTTCAACGTAGTATATTCGCGATAGGTAAAGGCTTTGTTAAGGTTTCAGCTCAAAATACAAGATTAATCAGGGAAAAGGTACGATGACACCGAATACAAGCGGGCGAGTACTTGCGTGAGCTCTATTTAAACCGCAGTTTTTCAATTCAAGTTGAGCTTTTCAATTCCCTAAAAAAAAAGTTCAGCGTAGAATATTAAAACTAATAGATCACACGACACCTCTTGACTTCAACGTAATATAGTACATTAAGAGGTGAAAACTTTGGTAAAAATTCAACTTAAAACGGCGAGTTTCTTCAGAGAAAAGGGAAATTGATAACAACAAGCACCATGAAATAAACATCGACATGAGCACACATATGTCGGCAGAGAATGCCGGACAGGCTTATACGCAGAATGTGTGTAATGAGAATGATCAAACTTGCTTTATTTGTGCTCCTCTATGTATTGAGGCACTTTCTCTTGAGTTGTACGTGAACCACAGGAGTCAAGAGCAGAGACCTGCGAAATTCGAATGCACACATACACTTTTATATCTTCTAACTAGATGTAGAGCGTTCTCAATCGCTCACCTTCTGTGCCACTTTTCAAATTATTCTATTACCTGTAATGTACTTCACTCTTGTGCCCTGCGACAAACAACTACGTTAATAAATGCTATAAAAAGAATATTTTAATTTGTAATTTTTTTAAGAACTTTGGCGATCCCAAACGATGGCGCCCCGGGCCGTGGGCCTTCTTACAATATAAACTATTTATAAGGCATAAGAAGTCTACTTACAGTTAATCAAGCTATTAATTAAATTTGGCCAATTTGATCGTGTTTTAAATGTAAGAGTTGATTTGCTTTATTTTAAAGTTGATAGAAAGGTTACACTGAAGTCAAAATAAAGATCACTTCTGAGGGCACTCCAGGTTTTGATTAACTCTTGCCAAATCTCCTCACATTTGATATTACGTCAAGGGTGAAGAGCTTACTTGGAATTACTTCATTAGTGAACAGTACGGAATTTGACAAGTAAGTGACAGGCAAAAGCAAGAACAACAGAAAATCAATTGGACTAGCTCTACAGTCTTTTCTAGAAATATAGACTTTTGCCACGAGCCTAAAATTATTTTTTGAGTTCAAGCTTTGGCGTAAAAAAAACTCCGTTTCCTAAAAATTAATATAATTTACTATGGAATGTAATAATAAATGTTGTGACTTAACATTACGCTATTTATAAAAAATAATGCATAGAATATTATAATTCCACAATTAGTTGAAAAATTAAATAAAAAATACATACATACAAAATATTAGTTTAATAAATAAAAGAGCTTTTTATTTTAAACATGGTTAACAATTTACAAGAAATACTAGCAAAGAAAAATATTAATTAAGTACAATGACTGTACTACTGTTTACATTGACAATCTGAGGTTGCAAAATTCATCGTATATTTGAAAAAAGATATACCCCGTAAAATTAAGAGCAATACAACGTTTCCAAATGGTTGTAAACAACATGGTTGGTAGCCACATACTTTAGTATATGTAGCGTGCCGATGCTGGAGCTACTATAGGTTGCGTGCAGCCACAATAGTCTAGACTACAAGACTAGACTTATTGTTTAAACTACAACTCTTGAGTATATGTTGTACATCAGTAGTCAGTACATACACTCCCCTTGTACCCCACATGGCTTGATACCCCGCACTGCTTGCATCGCACATGGATCGTTAACTATCCAGCAAAACATGGTGCGAGACTGGACTTGTTTAGCGAGTAGAGTACCATAAAACAAGATGGATGCGCCTCTCTCACTTCAGTTGGAGTTTCCTGGAAATGATTTTGTTGGAATAAAAGTTCCACTGTACAAATTATACTACCAAAATAAAAATATGTAATTGCTTTGGATGGACAATGCATTTTTTCAGTAAAATCAATCCGAGTGAAATGATTTGTTTGAAAGCGAAAGATATTGACATAATTTACGCTATTTCTTTACCATATTAGATCAATCGGTTGCACGAGATTTCACTAATATAAGGGTTTCATTGTATTCAACATTAAAAAAAAATCTTATCTCATTGAAAAAAAGTTAAGTTTCGACTCAGATATTGTACAAAATATAAGAAGTTTTTAATTTTTTAATCTGCATGAAAAATATACTTGGTAGTTCCGCCTACGTGGACTACCCCAATAGCCTTATTCTAAACTACTGACACAATAAATAAAACGTTGTCCACTTACTTAAAAATGTTATACGTACCGGTAGGTGATAATTTAAACAAGGGTTTCAGAAAATTAAAGCTACACTTTATTTAATAAAGAACTAATCGAACTAATCATTATCAGGATATAGGGAGCGCTTTATAACTTACCGATTTAAGTTTTTTTAAATGTAGCTAAAAAATACAAATTTATATTGTTACTATAAAATATTTGACTAATATGTTTTATTCAGTTAAAATTTAAATGTGTACAAAGATATATTTTGGGATATCTAACATTAAAGACAAACGCGCTATAATAGGCCCTAACTATAATTTCCACAATTTTCAACTTGGTCGTAAACGAATGCTAGTTTTAAAACTAATCAAAACAAACAAATCTTTTGCAATCGATAGAATAAATGCGTCTTCTTTTGTGTGAATATTTTGTAAAATGGCGTGTTTCAATCTTATTGCTTCAAATCTTTGAAACGTAATCGGTTTTCCATTGTTGCCAGATTGAAAACTCAGTCGCTGGCTAGTAGCACACCAACTAGCAGTATGAAATAAACATTTTAAAGCTAGTTCAATGTTATATTGATTGCGGGTTGCGAGATCATGTTTTACAGCTTCACTTGCTGGCGAGTTTTACCGGATGTTTAAAAACTAGGGGCCCTGGTTTCACATACTACTCTCCTAGCCCATCCCTGAGGTTCAACTGACCCTCCCACCCCCTAACTGGCTTACCACCACTCTTTTCAGGTTTTAAGCTAGTCCTTGCCATCCATAATTACTTCCGTTGGGATGACTCCACGTCACTTGGAATGGTTGACATTCGCACGTCACACTGTTCCTTCTTCTCCAGAAGCTTACACATGGAAGGTCTATTCCAGAATCCTGAGCAGCGCTAAATCACGCGCCACGCAAGGCAGCCACTGCTGGCCTCCAGATCTCGCTGGCGTGTATCTGGAATGGAACTCTTGTCTTGTGTTAAATCTCCAAGTGATGCACCAGATGGAACAACCTCCTTAATGACCAGTGGCGCTCTATTGGATAGCATAGTCCTTCTGACTGTTCCGAATCTATAATCCTTTTCCCCTGGTGACTCCTCCAATTCCAGTTTCATTCGGAAGTGGTGGTTTTGTGGCACCTATGAAAGCAAAGAAATACGTTCTTCGCTGGGGCAACCAATGGAGTCTCGTTAACCCTAACTACCTGTGTGGAACTCTTTTGGACTGACAGAAATCGTAGATGGAAACGTTGTTGGTTCTAGACTGTTGACCAAGGTTCAAGGCAGGGACTTTATTAAAGCACATCAGGCCTCCACCACCAGCCTCGTGACGCCCCATTATTTATTCCAGACCAGGTTCAAGGGCCCATTTGGAGGTTTGGACAAAGTTCTCTTCCTTGAAATGCGTCTAGCGAGTGTCTAGCTCGATGAGCTTGGTTTCGTTGGTTTAATTCATTTGTCCCTCCATTCCCCTTCTTCCGCACTTTGTTCACCGGAGGTAGTCCTGTTGCCTCCGGGCTTGTTCCAGCTGTTCAGCTTGATTATGGTACAAAACTTGCAAGCACCGTTTTAGTCAGCTGTGATGAACATTAGTGGTTTTGTTGTGAGACACTACGTGTTGTAGCCTATACATCTCCTTTCACAGCTCCTGGATAATAAATGGCCCCGTCCATGGACGATGTAGTTTTGTCGCTTCTATTACTTTGGGAGTTGGCTGTTAGAGCCATAATTTGTCACCCACTTAATATAAGTGTGCCTAATCTTCTGATCGCAAAGATTCTCTTGTCGCTTCTGTGCAACACCCAAGTGTTTCCGTGGGGATTCGTGAGCATCGTCCAGAGACTGTTGCGAGTAAGATAGTCTCGTTGGGATCGGAAAGCTACGCCCCTCTCTGGATGTACTGACAGAGGTGTCTTAAAACCATATTTACCACTGGCAGCTAATAAAGCAAGCTTAGCAGCACTTTTTGGATCATCGGTCCAAAGAGTACTTCCACACGCTTCAGTAGGCCCCTCAGGTGGATAAAAAAAATATTCATGTACATTCAAAAATCAAGACCAGTTTTAAAAGGCAACAATGATCAAACTCTAGCCATAGTCGAGACAGTGTTCTGCCGTGGAAGTGGCTTGATGTGTCCTGAAGATTACTGTGGTGTATTTAAATTGTGAACTTTAAGGCCTACATTTGTCCGTTAAGTTTGTTAACATTGTCCTTCCATTCTTGAAATTATTACTAAATACAACCATTTGGAAACATTTTTTTCCTTTATTCACATACACAGAAAAGAAACTGTAAGAAAACCCCACCACCGTACCTATTAATTTAGTATTTTAAGTACCTCCTAATCTGCAAATACTGATAAATTATAATTATAAAATATGAATGATTTCAAGTGTAATAATGTTTACAATGGTCTGATTCCTCCCCTGAATTCGAGTGAATTCCTTTTCTAGTCTTCTCTCACTATTGATACTGTTTTTCTCAGTGAATAAGGAAGTGAAGGTTCCGAAGAGACAGCCGAACACAGGAGAGGATTGACCGACTTGTTTACCCATTTCTTTATTAAATGATAATTACAATACAAGAAAAGATGTAAAAGTATAAATCAACATAGCCGTATGACGACCTTGGCGTCCAAGGCCTTAAGGCCTTTTCATTAGGCGTGGAAATGCAGAGCCATGGTAACAAATGGCTATCTCCAAGAAATTTTATTGTTTTGCAATTTTCTTTTCGAAAACGGTTTGTTCAAGAATAGAAGCATGTTGATTAAGTCATACTTTTTGTCTACACACCTCCTCTATAATTTTAACAGTGATCAAATATCGATAAAATTGACATTTTTCAATAGAAATCTGTCGGCTTCATAACAAAAAATAAATGGTACGGCATACCGCACAGACTTTCTCTCTCTTTCTATAAACTCGTAAGATTTCTGAACGGAATAATGTACATTGTATCATCACCACTCCACATAAGAACACGCATAAAATAATATACAATGATATATAATCAATGAGAAAAGAGGCGCATCTTTGTCCACCTAAGAGCATTTCAAACAGTTTAATGTCTT